>CAWVOY010000244.1:0-20665 GCA_963931895.1 Eupithecia pulchellata | reverse complement strand
TGAAAACAAAAAAAACATTACAAATCTACCTAGTTGATATGTTAGAATTTGAACATAAATAAATAATGCTTGCACATAATGAAGGCCACACAGTACCAGATACAATTAGTAATATACCAGATTACTGGTATTCATCATCAGCCCATGTTAGCCCACTGCTGGACATAGGCTTCAATCAAAATTAAATTGATTTATTTCATTTAGACCTTACAGGATTAAGAATAAGCACAACAACACCCTGGTATTTATAAAATTCATCTGGTATTTAGAAATAAAATTTTGTTTTTTCCTGGGTGTGTGAAGTATTTGTTTGAACTTTCCATTTAATGAATATATTTAATATTTTTTTTATTTCAGTTTAGTATCAGAGCCATGCTACAAGGCTTTAGAGGAGCAAATCATAAAAAATAAGTCCATCAGAGAAACAGTGTTCCAAATTCTTGGAGTCCTGGTAAAGAAATACAACCATGGAACTTCTGCTGTGATCAAATTAGTACAGGTATGGATTTGAGTCTGTTTGATCATTGGCCATGTTATTAGCAACATAGGTTTTATAGTACTTTATGTATGTATTGTTTTGTAATTGTATTATAATGTAAAGTAGTCCATTAAATTAATTTTTTATCATTGCACCCCATTTGTGCACATGTATTTTTATAACTTTATCTCTTTGTCCCAATAAGGTTTTCTGGATGAGAACTCTGCTAAGGTTTAAGCTCGCCTTGCCATTATCTTCCTATTTAAAAGTTTTATTATTTCTACTTACATTTGTAAATTTTTAGGTGCTGCAACTGGTTGAACACTCAGTGTTGCCAATATGTGCAGGAGTAGTGCAGCTCACTAAGGAGTTTAGCCTTGGAACATTTGGACCTCAAATGGTGAGTTTCTCTATATTTATAACATCATTCAAATGTAAAAGCAAACATTTTAATACTGTTATATCATCATTCATGCCAAAACTTCCTGATGAACTGTGCATACATGAAGTTCTGCAGAGATTTGAAAACAACATGACGTAAACTATTTTTTTTTAATGAAAATTGTACATGCAACCCTGCATGTAGTTGCTAGAATAAAATATTGATATTATAATAATTGCTTTATAGGTGCGTGAAATAGCGGAAGCGTTAGCAATGAGTGATGAACAAAACGCCGCTGGTGCGACCACTGAGCTAAGCGCGGCTAGGAACTGCGGTGCCTTCTTATTAGAACTCACTAAGGAACTTCCTAAAGAGATGACCAATGCTATAACTACACTACAGTCATACTTAGAAAGTGACGAGGTAAGCTTTTATAGTCCAATACATATTATCAAACATTCATTTCTATTTTCAATAGTTTATCATTCTTAAAAAGGTTCTAAAAATCTCTAGTTATTTACTAAAGTGTCTGTTTTACAGTCATACACTCTCAGAATAAGTGTTCTGGGCATGATGTGCGAAGCATTGAATGTGGAACTTAAAGGCGAGGGCCTATCAGAAGAGCAGAAAACACTTCGCGACGACTTCCTTGACGATTTGTACGAACATATGCACGATACGTCAGCCTACGTGAGGCATAAGGTAACAAACAATATAAGAAAAAAGTAATGGACCTAGTTTGAATCCCTTAGGTACACCGTGCAACAGTCGAGAGTAGGGATCAACTTCTTAGTCAAACTCTTTTCTAATTTCCAGGTATTGCAATTTTGGAGTAGATTGCAACGCGAGAATTGTGTACCAGTGAATCGGCAACGAAATGTCATGCAGCGGGCGGTTGGACGTTTGAAAGACAAAGCAGCGCTTGTTAGAAAGGCGGCTGTACAGCTGCTGAAGGTAACCCAATCAACTATTTGTAGACCTTCATACTTGAAATTAACAAGAAACTGCCATCAAATAATTTCACCATTTCAATTCTTTAATAAACTTATAAAAGTAATAATGTTTTAGGTATTTCTGGAATGCAATCCATTCTCTGCGCAACTGAAACTCGACATTCTGGAGGAGCAACTTAAATCGGAACAAAAGATTCTCGATGACCTAAACAAGAAATTAAACCCAGGACCGGATGAAGAGCTGGTTAAAAAGTGGGAGAAAATCAAAGGCGATGTCATCAAGTCTATAAAGAAAAATATAGACACGGCAACGCAAGATGAACCTGAACTTTCGCAAGGATCGTTAGACAATTTGTATGACGCGATACGTAAGCATTTACGTGAGAAGAATTATCATAAAGCTTATTTGATTGTAAAGCATACAGAGCGCCAGTACCCTGATGCTAAGTTGATGAGATGTGATATGGAAAAGAGTGAACAGGTACCATATTTTTGTAACCTTATTATTAAAATCCGAAATTGATTGGAAAATATTATTAATATAATGCTAAAACAGTAACTTTCTTTTAGATTGAATACTTCGTAGCACTTCTTCGTAACATGTTCATTATCCCTGAATCCACACAATCTATCTCGCTCACACAACAATGCGAGAACGAGCTAGCTCTATACAAGAGATTGGAAGAAAAAGAAAGCATTGTTGCCTTCCTACAAGAATCCGTACAATTCTGTCGTTTAGTATCCGAAGCAATGCCGGTTATAAATACTCTGTTGATGTCGAAGCAAGCCGGTGATGTTACCGAGGCGATAGATTTCTTCACGACTGCGCATCATTTCAATATTGATTCGGCTAAACTGGGAGTAGCTAATATGTTGCTGCTTGTATGGTCCCCAGACCAAGTAAGTTTAAATCTGAAATTATGTTTCATTAGAGGTAATCATCTGACACTTAAACTATTCTTAATATTTTTTTAGGATAAACGTGAGGCAGTTGAAAGAGCTTACCGCGATATGTACTTGGAGTGTGATAATAAAGTAGAGCGAGCCCGCGCCTTTGCTATAGCCAAAAAGCTGGTTTCGCTTATGCAGGTTATCGACAGAGGAAGTGCGTTGGCGCTTGAACATTTGTGCGAGAAGTGGGTTGAGAAAGGTGATATAACTCCTGCTATCATACAGGTATGGCTAAATTTACAGTAAACTTAAATATATTTCAGGAGTCTGTAGTTTGTGTTCTTCCAATTCAAACTAAGTTCGTAGTTAACGCGCATAAATTCATAATAAATTCGTCAAACAACGAAAGTTTTTATAGATTGTACATATAATATTAATAAAACTAGACCAGAAGTAGAGCCTTGAGGTACCTTGAGGTCCGACTTTTGATCATAACATGATAAAAATTAACTGGCGTTATTATTTCAGGTTTTCTGGGAAATGTTCTTGAAGAAAATCGACGGTACCACAGACCAAGACAGTTACGCGGCATTATCACTTCTCGTAATGATTACAAAAGCAAAGCCTTCCGTAGCAATCGCTAATCTCGAAGTCATCCAATCCCATGGCCTTACTGCAGATTATAGAACTAGAGACTTGTGTGTTCAATTGCTACTGCCGTTGGGCAAGAAGACCCAAAGATATTTAGCTGACCATTCAATATTCACCTCAGTTAACGATTGCATAATGGACACATTCTTAAAATTGAACAAATTCATGTCGCTAGCTGCTAACGCTATAGACTTGATATACGCTATCTGTGATACACCCGAGACGGTTGCTATTAAAATACTATCGCAGATGTATAAAAAGATAGAAGAGACGATGGTTAAAAGTACGGAGAATGAAGAGGAGGCTAATTTGCCGACAGAGTTGCTGACACGTTTTGTTTTTGTTCTGGGCCAAGTTGCATTGCAGCAGCTTATCTACCTTGATATTGGCGTGTACAGTGAACTGCGGAGAAGAAATCAGGTAAGACGTAAACTCAAACTGTAAGCTCACACCCAAGTTTTTATAACTTTCGTTTCCGTTCGACTTCCGTTTGGCCTCGATCTCACCTGATGGAAAGTGAAGATGTGGCTGACAATGTATTACGAAGGTTTAGAAGACACCTATTCTCACTCTAGTCTTCTTTTACAGCATCGCTAAACTACACCAGTTGATGCTCATATTTTTATATTGTAATAATAACTATTTGAAATTACTTCTTATTACGTAATTTTTTACATCAAATTTTTTATTTGTAATGTAAATATTGTGTTTTTAACTTATTTTTATTATGTATTCTTCTGTCTTTTTTTTATATCTATACGTTTTATTTAATTATTTTTTATTCGTGTGTACTTATTACATTTTAGTTATGAATAGTGTCTGAAGCTTTGAATTTTCTGTAAGTCAGTGAACAATATGAATAAATAAATAAATAGTCCAAGAAGAAAAATTAAGCGTCGCATGAGAGAACCAGTCTCTAACTATGAAAACACACGGTTTTTTCGTTAAGAAGCCGCAAACCTTTGGTTGACTTAATCGTCAATATCGTTGACAGGTTCGTGAGGAACGTAAACAAGAAGAGAAACGGAAGAAAAAAGCTGGCGCCTTCGCCACACCGGCGCGGCGCGGCAGGGTCGACGACTTGCGACGGCAAACGCTACTGAATAATAGCACTTCCAGCGCTTCCTCTCGTAACGTACGATCGGCCAGCGTCGCATCTAATAAGGGGCCTTCGGTAAGTTTAACTAAAGCCAAAAAAAAGTTTATTCGAAAGTTTATTCTCCTTTTAGTTAAACATTAGCGTCTGTCCAGACTCCAGACTTCGCACGTTACCGAAATTTTCAAAAATTAAATTTATAATTTTTTATTTGAAATGTACGCACCGGTATTTAACAAAAATTATACATCTTTACACACGTTGGGTTATATAATTCAAGTTTTCATTTGGACTAAGTTTTTTGAAAATTTTCTATAGCCTATGTTTACCAGGGATAATGTAGGATTCTAATGTATAAAGAATTTTTCAAATCGGCCCAGTACTTTGGAGCCTATTAAATCCAAACAAACAGTCAGAGCTTTTCTCTTTATAATTTTACGCAACGATTTAAATTCCTTGTCAGACTCGGATGGAAACAAGCAATGCAAGTGCTGCGTCTAGGAATCGGCTATTGACTAGGAGCGTTTCGGTTAGTGACCAGTAAAAGTCGACTTTGTATCGTCGTCGTACGTCCAGTTAAATATTTAGTCCGACCAGTTGAACCATTTGCTTTGTATCAAAATGTATACCTAGTTATGTGCATCATCATTTGCCTTTTTTACAGCTACAAAATATGTATAGGCATAAGTTTGATTAGGAGTCATCTAGTCTCATCATCAGTTCATGACAGGCGTTAGATTATCCTTCAGATAAATTGACCACAAATCCAGTACTGAACAACATGCGTGTCTAACCAGTAACGTTGAACACTACACGTCTAACCACTACATACAATATAACGTTGAACACAGGCAAATACAACAATGACAGAAGAAGAGACAGGTCTAGAAGGCGCAGTTGCAGACGACGCAGATGCAGAATACGTTCGCGGCGTGTGCGAGCGAGACATCGTAGGTCCCGGCACTGCGCTCGCGAGGTATCTCCCTCTGCTGAGGCATCTCATGGCGGCGCCTGCGAAATGCACGCCCGCTTTGCATGCTGCCGCGGCGCTCACTTACACTAGGTAAGTTCATTTCCGGCTAATGCGAGCATCCCATGGTGCGACGCCCACCTTGCATGCTGCGTTTGCATAGAGTTAGAGCTACACCTATTATTTCAGGCCGGAGTTTAGATTAAAATGTCGTTCCCTAAGCTAAAGGGAGGTAAAACAGCTAGAACCCCTCCATTCGGATCACCAATTACAGAGGCGGTTTCGAATCCGGAAATTTATCATACTCCAGAAATAGAGCGTTATGAAAATAACGGCTCATTGAGAAAATCGTTGAAACGCTCTTTGTTATCAACGAAAGATGATTTTACCGCACCTGAAAACTCAAGTTGCCCTTCCATGAACGATATGTTTAACAACATACTGGAAATGTTCAGAGACCTTAAAACTAGCCAAGATGAACAATTCACTAAAATAAGCCAAGAAATAAATACACTTAAAAATCAAAATGAAAATTTGTTATCGGCTAATGCTGAGATAAAGGCTTCTCTAACAGTGATTTCGGAGGAGCAAGTCGCCCTTAGAGGACGGGTTGAGAATTTAGAAACGAGTGATAAAGCAATTAGAGGTCATATTAATACACTAGAAGAACAGATAGAAAAACTGGATAAAAAACTAAAGGAAAATGCCGTGGAAATTAATAATCTCCCGACCGAGAACTATGAACAAATGATAGCTGCCATTGAACAGATCCATAAGACACTGAATTTGGAATTTGACTCCCGAGACATCTGTAAGGCATACCGCATACCGAAGCCAAACAGACCCAGCCCCATTATAGTTGAATTTTCTAATTACTCGAAGAAATTACAGTTAATCCATGCGATCAAGGATTACAATAAAATGCACAAGGAAGACAGACTCAACACCAACACTCTAGGGTTGCCAGGGAAAAAAGGCATTGTTTATATTAATGATCTCCTCACGAAAAAAGCCAGGCACCTACACTACCTGGCGCGTGAACTGATCAAAAAGTCCACCTGGAAATTTTGCTGGGCCGCGCGGGGAACGGTTTTCATAAAACAAGACGAAGGTCTACCCGCGATTGAAATTAAATCGGAGGATCAAGTATTGGCCTTAGAAAGGCAAATTCAAATGGAAATGTGACTAGAAAGAATACTTATTAATTTACAACTAAATAATAAGCGCTTTGTAAACATTTTAATTTTCTGTTATTTCTCATTTATAAATATTTTTACATTAATTGTCAAAGTGCATTTTATTGTAATCCTTGATCGCATGGATTAACTGTAATTTCTTCGAGTAATTAGAAAATTCAACTATAATGGGGCTGGGTCTGTTTGGCTTCGGTATGCGGTATGCCTTACAGATGTCTCGGGAGTCAAATTCCAAATTCAGTGTCTTATGGATCTGTTCAATGGCAGCTATCATTTGTTCATAGTTCTCGGTCGGGAGATTATTAATTTCCACGGCATTTTCCTTTAGTTTTTTATCCAGTTTTTCTATCTGTTCTTCTAGTGTATTAATATGACCTCTAATTGCTTTATCACTCGTTTCTAAAACTCTACTTAAAACAGAAAAGAATGAAAACGAATCATTGAATCGCGTTAATGAATATTTTGCCAATGTCGGAGTTAACCTTGCTCAAGATATCCTTGATTCACATAGTGAAACAGAACATAATCTGGCCAAAACTGCTTGTGTACACCTTCGAACAGAAATTTCTTCGTTCGGTCTAATAGCAACTGATCCTCAGGAGATATTTAATATAGTGAGCTTGTTAAAAAAAACCAGCGCTCCAGGATGGGATCAAATCACTACAAATTTAATTAAAACCGCTCTACCACATTTGTTGGATCCTATTACCCTCATCTGTCAAGCTAGTTTTGACACTGGTGTTTTTCCAAAAGTCCTAAAAAAATCCATTATCTGCCCTATACATAAAGGAGGCACCAAAGATGAAGCGAGCAACTATAGACCAATATCTCTTCTAACTGTGGTTTCAAAAATATTAGAGAAACTTATGAACAAACGCCTAAAACATTACCTGGAACACAAACACATCCTCTCTCCTAATCAATACGGTTTTCGATCTGGTCGCAGTACTGATGATGCGGTACTGGCCGTGACAGAATACGTCAAGAACAACTTGGATGCTAGTCAAAGAACTGTGGGTGTATTCTTGGACTTAGCGAAAGCGTTCGACACGGTTTCGTCAACAATCTTACTATCTAAAATGGAATCGTATGGAATCAGAGGCACACCGCTACGGTGGTTTGAAAGCTACTTATCAAATAGAACCCAAAAAACGCGTATAGGGGATTTTGTTAGTGATGAAGCTTTAATTAAATTTGGTGTGCCGCAAGGGAGTATACTTGGTCCTACACTGTTTTTGCTTTATATAAACGACCTATGTAACATCAATCTAAGTAGCGGAAAGGTAGTGACATACGCTGACGATACGGTAATTTTATTTCAGGCAAAGACGTGGAAGGAAGTGGAAATATTGACCAATCAAGGCTTGGACAAAATCTCAGAATGGCTTAAAACAAACTTGTTGACTATAAATATAACAAAAACAAAATATCTAAATTTCACGATAAACAAAAGGACGCGCCCGAGACAGCAGTTACAACTTAAAATTCATTCTGGTATCTGTAAATATATATATGGATCCAACTGTTATTGTCCCAACCTTCAACCATCAACTAATATTAGATATCTAGGTGTAATCCTAGATGAAAATATGTCTTGGTCATATCACATCCAGAGCTTATCTGGTCGAATAAGGAAACTTATCTACATCTTTAAAAGACTTCGCCACGCACTTAGCCGCAATTATTTAATCGGGGTGTATTACAGCTTAGCGCAATCGATTCTTACATACTGTATAAAAGCCTGGGGATCAGCGGATAAAACACATTTAATAGAACTGGAACGTGGCCAAAGAGCCTTACTTAAAGTCATGTGTTGCAAGCCCCGCCGATTCTCAACAACATCTTTATATAAGTTATGCCCAGTCTTGACAGTCAGACAGCTCTTTTTGAAAGAACTTATTGTTAAACAACATTCTCAAGTCTCGAACACACTCGAATTAGCAAACAGAAAACGTCGCACCGACATAGTTTTTAAATTACATACCGCTAGAACAAAATTTGGTAGGAAATCTCAAAAAGTTTTAGGTCCTAGTATCTATAATAAACTAAACAAGGCACTTTCTATAACCAACTTAAATTATAAGGAACTTAACAACCGAGTTACCAATCACCTCCTTAACCTTACATATAATGAAACAGAGAACTTACTAGCTACGATTAAATAACAAAATAAGTGAAAAGAAGTATAAAGACTTGTAAGCTTTCAGAAATACGTACACACTACACACTGCACTCTTTCTTTCGTCTACAATAAAACACAAAATTCGCATACACACACTCACACACACCACACACACCCATACTCACTCACACACACACACACACACTACATGGGTAGTGTTCACCCAAAACTTTCTAAAGCGTATTATTTTTAGTACATTATATAATAGTATTAGTGCATTATATAATAGTCGATCGATTCTAGTTTACTTTTATTAGTTCTATTATTTCTAGTTTTTTCTCTTGTAGTGTAGTTATAAACTTAATAAAATTGATCACCTCATAAAAATAGGCTGAGAGAGTCCAAAGCGAATCACTGTAACCTCGCCACACAGGCTCTACAGAGACCTAGTGCGAGGGACAGAGCTCTGCTTAGGTACATCTGTAATTAATTAAGCCCGAAATAGGTCTTATGATTTGAGATTCTATTTTAAGTTAATATTAACTAAGTAAGTAGTATGTACCTTATACAGTTTTTGTGGTTAAGGCAATAAATACATTTTTATTTATTTATTTTTTTATTTATTTATAAAATTAAATTTGGAACCTTTCGCGTTCCATTTTTAATCTAGGTTAGGTCAAGGTTGTCTGGGAGAGATCGCTCTTGAGCGATAAGACCGCAAGGTGTCGCTTATTCTAGGCATATTTCATTTGTTAATTACTCATAAGTTAAGTATGCAATAAAGTATTTATTATTATTATCTTGGCTTAGATTTTTATCTTCTCGGCTTTCGGAAAAAACCGGTAATAGCTGAAGCATACGGGTATTATTATTATTTATTGAGATGAATACCATCCTAATAAATAACTTTAGAGTAGCTGCAACGATTTTTATCATGTTGATAACTCTCGATTACGTAAGCTTGACGAAAAAATAATACGCTCATCTGTTTCAGAGTATACACATGACATGAGTTCAATTATAAGTTCATCTCACACATATCGTCGAGGGTTAAAAATAAAGTAATGATGGATAATCGTAGACGGCAAAATTACATTCGTTTTCGTTTAGCCGGTTTCATACCTTGACGTAAAAAAAACAATCGATTCATCTGTTTCAGAGCTATACGATTAAACTATAAGTTCATCTCACGCCTATCTTTTTGCGTCGAGAGGGTTAAAAATAAAGCTGAAAGAAAATTAATAATGGTAAACAGCAAAATAACATTTCGTTTCGTTTGCAGGTTCATGTTGGTATCTAACGCGGTGTGTGAAGACGGCCTGCAACTGATGGTGACAGTGCTGAAGCGATCTAAGAACGTCTCACTGCGAACGAACCTCACGATAGCCTTCGCTGATCTCACGCTACGATTCCCTAACTTGACGCAGCCTTGGACGCATCATATATATCACATGTGAGTTAAAAGGGGATGTGTGCTTAGGAACACACTATAGATGTCAAAAATTTGTTTAAAAGTTGCGAATTGGAATACCCGATTCAGCGTGACGGCTTAGTTTCTCAAAAAAAATGGTTTCACTTATAAAATCAGAATTCAAAACTTCTTACAGCGTTATAAAAATATAAAAAATATGTGAAAGGACACATAAGACAGTCTTTAAATTACATAAGGAAGCGATCATATATAATATTATAATTATTATGTGTCTATCAGTGGATTCTTACACTATCTATCTATAGCCGATAAATTATCTACCAAAATAAATATAGAGGGCACATTCCGTCCTACATCCTATTAATATAGATCGCATCTTTCAGCTTAAGCGACGAGGAGCTTGAAGTCCGACAATGCGCAGTGAAGATGCTCTCATTCCTCGTCCTCCACGAGATGGTCCGCGTCAAGGGTCAGATCGCGGACATGGCGCTGTGCTGCGCGGACCCAGACGCCCGCGTCGCGGCCATGACCAGGATATTCTTCAAGCAGCTCGCGCAGAAAGGGAATGCGCTGTATAACGTGATGCCGGATATTATATCGCGGCTCAGCGATCCGGAGTTGAATGTTCCTGAGGACCAGTACAGGGTGATTATGAAGTAAGTCCACATTGAAATGTTAAAAAGATGCTCACAGATGTGCAGATAGCACCTGCCGCACAGAACAAAAATGTGCAATAAAATTGTAACTTGATGTAGTATTGAATATTTAGTTGCATTCATTTTATCGGTGGAGTTGTTCTGCTGGCCCTGCTGCCCGCCCCCCGGTGTCTCCCTGTCTCTCCACCGAACTGCGATCCCCAACCCGCATGCCGCGTGGGGATTATGGGCAATAATCCACAACTGATAAATAATGCCATCTATGGCGCTCATTAGGGGAGGCATGTTCTATGTTCAGCAATGGATAGATTTTAAACAAATTAATATTTTCAGATATATCACCTCACTTATCCAAAAGGATCGACAGATGGAAGCACTTATAGAAAAGCTGTGTCAGAGATTCAAACTATCAACCGAAGAGAGGCAATGGCGGGACCTTGCTTATTGCCTTTCTTTATTCTCCTACAACGAGAGATCGCTGCGGAAACTCATTGAGAACCTTGACTGTTATAAGGAGAAGCTGCATTGCTCGGGAGTTATGGACTGCTTTACGACGATTATGAATAATACGTCTAAGATGGCGAAGAATGAGATCAAAGTAAGATGTTATATTTATATTTGTACTATAATTAAAAACATTACTAATTGATGAATATATTAGAAGAAATGTTTTTTACTTCTTTACGCCAAAACTACTTAGGTTTTTGTGTATATATTAAATTCTGTAACTTTAAATAAATACCTACTATTTTATTACTTATCAATTTTAATTTAAATCTCCTTTCAGAATCTAGTTACTGAACTTGGCGACAAGATTGAAGAATGCTTTGCGATCCGCAACGGTGATGAGAATGAGGGTGGTGTCAGCGAGGGGGGCGGAGACTCCGCGCCCAGGAGCCAGCCTGCGCCCGCGCCGAAGGCTACGCCCCGGCGTAAACCGGCTGCGAGGAGGAATAGACGCCGGTCGTCTTCCAGTCCTGATGATGAGGTAGAATTTATTTACTAAGGTGAAAAACAAACAGCTTATGAAGCGAGTTTTCACTTATAGAATATAAACATTCCTAAACTAGAGTAATATTAATTGGATTCTAATAAAGTTGTAAGGTTCGCCTGTGTACAATTAGATATTAAAAGGAAATACAGATCCTAAGAGTCTTTTATACAGATTTATATATTTATTAAATACTATTAACGTACCTGGAAGATTCACTGCTATAAAAACCGCGGATCGAAAGAGACTGAATACTAAGATGTGCTCTTTCAAACTTAACTATAGTTTATGAATGGAACAGGTCACTTTTAATATAGGGAATATTCTTGAACTTTCTTTTTGCTTTATTCTTAAAACTTAACATTTATATAAGAATGATAATAAATAATGCTGGACAATTCACACAGCATTATCTAGCCCCAAGCTAAGCAGAGAATTCACACAGCCAGCATATGCTTGAAAATCAGGAAAAAATGTGTTTAAATTTTTAATTTCACTAACATGTTATTCAAAATTCGTGTGCGTTCGCCCAGCAAAAAGTATCGTCTTTTCAAGAATCGAATGATGCAGATAATTTGTGCCCTATGTCGTGTAAATGTGCCCAAAATTTTAAATTTGTGCCCCCAAGGGCTGCAGAGTTATTTAGGAAAATCTGATTTTGCTGCACGAACGTTCGCCCAGCAAAACTTTTTTTAAAAAAAGGGTATAGCTGTATTTTAAATATGCAAAAAGATAGCTTAAATACTAGTCTAAATGTGCCGTTAAAGCAAAATTTGTGCCTCTAAAGGTTTTAGAGATATTTAGTTTTTTGCTGGGCGAACGTTTTGGTGATTTCTATATCTCGGAAACGGCTGAACGCACAGTCATAATTTTTTGTTCCTACAGATACGGTAAATTTGTGCCATTTGTGCCGTAATTTTCATTCGGGTATACAAAGATGATTTTTTGCATACGTATTCTTAAAATAGGGCTCAAATTATTGTAGAAGCATGTAATAAGCCAGCTCACAGGAAACTAGTGTTTTCGTATCCTAAGTAATTTCACTCAAAATAACCTCAAAAAAAAGACAAAATCGTTAATAACTCGTCTATTATAAGTAGTAGGCCGGTGAAACTTTACAGGATCGCGTGAATATATAATGGGTACCAGTCGGCACCAACGTGAAGTCGATGGTCTTGTTCATTCGAGAGCCAGAGCATTTTTCCGTTTTCTAGGAAAAACAATAATAGCTCCTGAACCATGCTACTCATGTTAATGAAAATTACGGCACAAATGGCACAAATTTACCGTATCTGTAGGAACAAAAAATTATGACTGTGCGTTCAGCCGTTTCCGAGATATAGAAATCACCAAAACGTTCGCCCAGCAAAAAACTAAATATCTCTAAAACCTTTAGAGGCACAAATTTTGCTTTAACGGCACATTTACATAGACTAGTATTTAAGCTATCTTTTTGCATATTTAAAATACAGCTATACCCTTTTTTTAAAAAAAGTTTTGCTGGGCGAACGTTCGTGCAGCATAATCAGATTTTCCTAAATAACTCTGCAGCCCTTGGGGGCACAAATTTAAAATTTTGGGCACATTTACACGACATAGGGCACAAATTATCTGCATCATTCGATTCTTGAAAAGACGATACTTTTTGCTGGGCGAACGCACACTCAAAATTCGATAACTCTGGAAAAAAATCTTTGGGCAGTTATAGAAAAGTTCCTATATATTTTTTAACTATGATTTCTAAAGAGGATTTTTTCCTTAGACACAATTCTAGAAGACACTTTTTACTTGTCTACACCATGTCATTAAAAATTCGCTTTTCATATGTGTCCCGTGAGGGAGTGTCGTGACGTACGTGTATTTTTAAAATCTGACCTTTGATTTACAGAATGAACCACCGAACAACATAACTCCCCCGCCCACTGCCAGAAAATCCAGTCGCAAAGCTACAAGAAATAAAAAAGTTATTTCAGATGATTCTGGTAAGTTTATATCTAATTAATATTGTTTAGTAACATTATACTTTGGTGTGGAAAATAGCAAATAGAACTTCGTTTATTTACAGATGATGAGGACCAACAAAATGACGATGAGATATTCAAAAAACCGGCACTCAAAAAGACTACAAGAAGGCGAAAATGATACCTTCAATACAATTTTTAAGATTAGTTAAAATATTATTTTAATAGGCATGTTTTAAGATTGTAGCGCAATAATTTTTGTATAAAATAATTTAAATATTTAAGTACTTTTTTTTATATACTACCTAGGTAAAAACAATCGTAGCCCCAATGTCCCAAATAGTTAAAAAGTGAACATAGGATTTTCTTTTCGAATTTCGTTATTCTAATTTTGACATTCGATAACTGTATCAAAACTACGGAATTTTTGTTCTGTATATCTTTTGGTTAGGTTTCATGGTTCAACTGTTGTCACTCAAACTCAAAATGGCAAACAACGTCACAAGCAAACCATACAAAATTCAATTTGAAACAAGGTGAAACATGGGTACATATTAAAGGAAGGTCCATCCCATACAAAAAAAACTGTATATTGCTTTTTAAGTCCATAACTTACAGTGCCTAGCCAAAGTTTAATGAAAAAAAAATCTTAGTTATAGATAGATAGAGTTAATAAATGGTAAAATAGCAATCACAAAACTCGAAAAAATCATAACGCCCCGTAACAATCGGATGCTTATTATTACGGTTAGGTACCAACCGCGCCGCACGCGCAGCTTTTTAAAATGCGCCCGCGACCTTGACTTATTTGTTATGGCAATATTATGAGCTTGCTCATTCATCTTAATCAGTGTCATTATGACATTGGCAATGAGTAACAAACGTTAACACATGAAAATGTAAACAAAAACATTGTCCGCAAATAAAAAACTTACTATCAGAAGAACAATGCAAAACAATAAACAAAACGGGAACTACGTGGGATTTTTCTTGTTCTCTTACAGGACCGGATTTTAAAGGTGTGTGCGTGCTTAAAACAAGAAATATTTTCATAACAATAGAGTTAAACGGCACTTAATTTACGGATTTACTCACTTGTCGGCTCAAGTTCTACCCATACACTAATCGTGATGAGTGAAAATTACAGATTTTTAAATCTTAAATGGGTGTTCCTTGTTTTTTTAAGCAGTGTAATGGTACGACTAACCTTGGCCATGATAACAACGCATTTCAAATGCCGAGGAGGGTTTTATCCGCGGTCCAAAGTAGAGAGATTCCCTGTGCCAGATGAAAAAGTTAATTGGTCAGTAGAATACAACGAATATAAACCGGCAAATCACACTGCGGCCTCTATTCACGGCAAGCCTTGGGCTGATCCGGAAATCGGTAAGTATAAGCAGTGTTTTTTTTTAAGTTATGTACTTACTCTAAGGTTAACTAATAACATGTTAAATATTGCGTGATGTTTTTGTGTTGCATTTAAATGAGGCAAATGATTCTCATATTTTAATTCCAGGTGAAAACCTTTTTGAACCGAAGTGGAATAGCATTGATGGCAAAGTTAGCAGAGTGAGTTACACTGGTGCTTATAAAATAGAGAATGGATATCCATTGAACCCTGTCGGGCGGACAGGAATTGTGGGCCGTGGAGTGCTTGGACGTTGGGGGCCTAACCATGCGGCTGATCCAGTTGTCACCCGATGGAAAAGACTTGAGAATGGGGATATTGTCCATGATAAGAATAACAGGTAAAACAACAATTAATTTACTAACAATTTTATGAAGCATTCAACCAGCTGTGATACTGAGAGCTAAATAAAAAACCCTTTTAAGAATTTCTTGTTATTAGATATTTTATATATTTATATATTATATTTATATATATATTTAAGATTTCCTAAAAAAGTGTTTTGTTTATAATTTCAGACCTATTCTACAAGTTGTTGTAATTAAGAGAGGAGATACAGGAGAATGGGCCCTTCCAGGAGGCATGGTGGATCCGGGTGAAAAAGTAACTGTCACTGCAGTTCGGGAGTTTCAGGAAGAAGCTATCAACTCTTTTGTTATGTCTGAAGGTAAATGATTTTTGTTTGACGAATCTTGCCTGTGGATTTGCACATCCTTTTCTCGGGTAAAAAGAGCCAAGCTCTACGTTGGGTTTTCTATGCCAATCAATCTGTTAAAATGCTAAGGCATAAAAAATTTGCAGATAGAGACAAATACTTTCAAATGAATAATGAACTCAAATTTGATCATAGACTAGCCACTTGATTTGATGATTGATACTTTAAGCATAGTTTGAAGTTCTTCTGTTCTAATTCTAATATTGTTCCACATTCTATTGTTACAGAAGAAAAGAAAGATTGGGATAAGAAGTTCAAAAACTTTTTCAGTAATGGCAAAGTAGTTTACGAGATGTATATTGATGATCATCGCAACACAGACAATGCCTGGATGGAGAGTGTAGCCACCAGCTTCCACGACGAAACGGGTACCACTGTTGGTGCTTTAAAACTTAATGCGGGGGATGATGCTGTTGGTGTCCAATGGCTTGATATCACTCCAGAAC
Source organism: Eupithecia pulchellata (assembly GCA_963931895.1). Taxonomy (NCBI): domain Eukaryota; kingdom Metazoa; phylum Arthropoda; class Insecta; order Lepidoptera; family Geometridae; genus Eupithecia; species Eupithecia pulchellata. The sequence goes on along the minus strand of CAWVOY010000244.1, from coordinate 4,317 downwards.
TTAAACTCTACGCAAGTCACAAAGAAATGGTGAATGAAGTGTATAAAAGAATTACTAAAACTACACAATAAAAACAGATTAAAACAACTTGAGTTTTTTATTCAAAAAGATACAGATTCAACTCACAAGTCAGTTCTAATTTTAACTACATCATCACTATCATTGCACCAACAGAAAATAAAATGCACAAATATTCTAAATAGTCATTGTATAAAATCATTTTTGTAATTCTGCCCATAATATTTATGGTATCTATCTAAATTAATGCAAAATTAAATGCTCAACAAAAGCAACAGGAACATAAGTCTTAAAAAAACTGAGTGCGCTATAAATTTATATATTGACTAGGCTTGCATGTCGTTCAATGAAGTAACGAAAATGAGCCTGTCATTATCAAATGATGGCACTAAAGGAAAAGCTTTACTTTTTAGTTACTGTGTGAAGTTCAACCCAGTACTGTGGTGCTGTAACAAAAACGTGTAAGTTACAAAATATATTTAAGTACCTATGTAATTGTATATTACTTGTCTTCAATACATTTGTACCAAAAAATACAATCCTATAAAGTTGTTCCTTAGTTTCACCACTGACAACCGGTTGTAGGAACGCTAAACATCTTTTTATTTTAACTTATCAATGCCAAGTTTAAGACAAAAAAATAGGTTACTAGTTATGTTTACATATGTACACTATTACAATCTTATATATTTTACATTTACTCATGTATAAAATTTTAAATGGAATTATCAATTCTCTTGTCAAATTCAACGATTCGGCAAAAGAAAGAACTGTTCCATATTTTTTTATCATTAACTTCGAAAAACCGGCTGTAGAACACTAAAATCTATCAACATGAACCAAAATATCTAAGGATTTTTATCCCAGTAACCTCTTATTTCCGACTTGAATCACTTTAAAGTAGTATACTCATCCACATGGCCATACAAAACTTTTATAATAGTACCTACAGAGAATCACTGCTCTAAATATATATACATAATCATAAAGCAAAATACAACTCATACATAGCAAAGTAACTAAGATAAACCTATTAACTCGCAATATATAACGACTAACTTGACATATCACAATGGGCAGCTGTCTAAACTGCGCTTAATACCAATCATACTTACACACACTACAAAAATGACGAAAATTGATCTTCCTTATTTACCGATAAATATATTGATTCTTCTTAACCTGCCCCAATAACCCCAAAACTAAACAAATAAGTTCTTATCCAAGGAAGACTTGGGTGGCTTTTCACCAGAAATGTAAAATATATGCAGCTAAATCTAACAAATCCCAAGAGAGTACCGCCTCATTTTTGTACCACTTTCCATGTCAGTTCAGTTTCCTATTGCTGGAACACATTCCGCCACTCAATAGATAGTCAAAGTATCTTGGAGTTTTCTTCACCAAAAAAGCAATGTGCACTGCTGTTGTGTATCAGCTCTCATGTGCGACGAAAACTCAACGTCCATTGAATGCTATGTCATCCCTCCGCCACTGACACCTAGAGCATTGTAGGCGCGGTAACAGTTCACATCGTTCATCAGTCTCTGGATGTTTTGAGAAAAAGTTGGCAGGTCCTGTAATGAAATAAACATGATTGATTATAGGTTTCACACTATTGGCGTTATTATCATTCAAAATTTTTATATATTTATTACCCTTATTTATCAAGGCTGAAAACTGTCCTTAGTAACTTATCAATACTTTTTTTTCCTAAATAGTAACTACCTATTGTATGTTCCTCTATACCTAGATATAAGTTATGTTTTAACAATTTTGTAAACTCAGTTCAGGCAATAAATAATAATTCGTTTCTGTTCTATCAAGCGAAGGCTAATTCGAAAAATACTAGCGTAATTTTCGAGTTGGGAGTCGCGTAACGAAAACTGTTTACTTTAAACAAACGACAATTAATTTTGTGTCTTCGTAAGCTACTAAATTTACGAAACTCAAGCTTACAATACAATACAAAAATGCTTTATTCTACACCAGAAAAAGAACATAACAAAACACATTACATAACACAAGTACAATGGACAGACTTATCGCTTAGAAGCGATCTATTCCAGACAACCTTTAAATGCTGAGAACTTACCGTATCAGGCGGAAACTGAGCGAGCTGCTGCAAGTGTTCCTCCGCCAATCCCGGCAGCTGGCTCAGGAACATCGGCAGAAAAGCAAGTCTAAAGGCGGAGAAGTCGACGGCGGCCATCCCGTGAACTGCGGCGGTGATCTCTTCGCGGGCCAGCGCGCGCCAGCCGCCTTCGAGTAGACCGCCCAGTAGAACGGTCAGGAACTCGCCGAGGAACTCCGTGCGGAATATTACCTGCAGGTAATATATATATATTATGTGTATATTGTATCAACATCATCGCCAGCCTATAATAGTCCACTGCTGGACATAGGCCTCCCCTAATGAGCATCATTATTTGGGGGTGTGTTTCCCTTAGTCGCCTCTTACGACACCCACGGGAAGAGTTGGGGTGGTGAAATTCTATGCCGGCACCACACGGCAGTATATTGTATTTATTTATTTATTATATGAAAGGCTTTGTCGCTGAACGAAAACATCCACATGCAGCGAGTTTTAAACCTTGACAGTTACGAATGATAAGGGTAGCGTGTAACTGCTTAAGTAGTACTAGTGGATAATATCCACAAGCAAAGGGTGTTAATGCGCCTTTCGTCTTCTTGTCCAGCTGAGTGATTAAGTTAAAATCCCCCATTCCCATTAAATGAACCGTCCGGGGAGACAAGGTATAAACGAAGCGAACTTAGGTTGCCAATATGGTACCGATATCTTTCTGTACATAAACTGTACCGTATAAACTAAGTCAATTGTCAGATTACTTACACAAAGTTTAAAATTCTGTTTGATATCTATACTAATATTATAAAGAGGAAAGATTTGATTGTTTGTTTGTTTGTTTGAATTGAATAGGCTCCGAAACTACTGGACCGATTTGAAAAATTCTTTCACCATTAGAATCCTAAATTTTCCGTGATGAACATAGGTTGTTCACTGGGGAGAGAGGAGTAATGATCAGATAAATACATATCGGAGTCTTTGTAATGCAGTTTTTCGCGAAATTACCTTTCCTCAGGAATTAGTGGAGTGCGGTCATGGGTCGTGTACCTCGATTGAACATAGATTAGTGCTGGATAAAATGTATGACGACATCGTCAGTCCTATGGTAGATGCGGCGGTCCAGACGAAGCGGCATGTAAGTAGTAGGCCTAAGAAAGGCAAAAGTCTCTGTGGCTGGAATACTTATGTTCGACGTGCACACGAGGAGGCCAGGCTTAAGTTTAAAAACTGGGTGTTCCATAATAGACCCACCTCGGGCAACATCTATGAAGATATGTTTGAATCTCGTAAGATCTTCAAGAGTCGCCTGAAGTGGTGTCAGAACAACCAGAACCAGCTTTTGATGGACAAACTAGCCAGTGAGAGGGAGGGGAAGGATTTCAAAGCTTTTTGGAAGTCCACTAATAGATTAAACATTAGGCCTGGCCTTCCCGTGAGCATTGAAGGCATAAGTGAGGGAGGCAAAATAGCACAGCTTTTCATGGAGCACTTCAGGGTGCAATCCCCCCTAGGACCTTCGGATGAGGAGCTTGATGCTGGATCCAGCAGCCCGGGAGAGGAGCCAATAGTACAATTGTCTGCAAAATTAGTCAAAGCGACAATTAAGAAAATGACTAGAGGCAAATCCCCCGGACATGATGGATTGAGCATCGAGCACCTAAAGTATGCAGGGCCTCACCTGCCTGGTATCCTGTCCATGTTCTTTACCATGTGTCTAAGTCATGCGTACCTACCGGCAGACTTAATGAAGACAAAAGTGGTACCGATCATTAAGAACAGGACGGGAGACATATCAGACAGGGGGAATTATCGCCCGATCTCCCTGGCCACGACAATAGCCAAGGTGCTGGACAGTATGCTTGATTCTATGCTACAAAAATATCTTCATCTCCATGACGCGCAGTTCGGGTTTCGACCTGGACTCTCAACAGAAAGCGCAATTTTAGGGCTCAAGCATACTGTCGAGTACTACACCAGTCGTAGGACGCCGGTGTATGCCTGCTTCCTCGACTTGTCCAAGGCATTCGATCTAGTGTCGTATGACGTGCTCTGGGACAAGTTGAGGAGTAGGGGTATCCCGGCGGGTCTACTAAAAATATTCAAGTACTGGTACAGGCATCAGTCTAATTTTGTCAGCTGGTCTAATGCATCTTCTGAGACGTACAGGTTGGAGTGCGGAGTGAGGCAGGGGGGGGTAAGCTCAACTTCGCTTT
>CAWVOY010000243.1:0-21174 GCA_963931895.1 Eupithecia pulchellata | reverse complement strand
CATGGTAGTCGTAGATTATAGCCGTAGGTAAGTTCGGCGGCACTGACACCTGTGTCGGTGCGTACGGCGGCACGAAGTCCCAGTAGCACTGTAGGTAGTTCGTCGATCCACTTTGAATGTTGAGATAGCCGAGTTTTGAGTGACGTCTTGAGGGAGCGGTGCCAACGTTCGATAATTCCGTTTGCTTTCGGGTTGTATGGGCTGCTCCTAGTTCGTTCGGTTCCGAAGGTGTTAAGCAGTTTGACGAATAGTCGACTTTCAAAGTTTCTTCCTTGGTCGGAGGTCAGCACCCTCGGCGAACCGAATCGTGATATCCAATTTTCGTAGAAGATTTTCGCTATTGATTCGGCTGATGTGTCGTCTGTAGGAATAGCTTCAGCCCATCTTGTCGCGCGGTCGATCATGGTGACTAGGTAGCGATGTCCTTGTGGCGATGTAGGTAGCGGGCCGACGATGTCGATGTGAACATGTTGAAATCGTTCAGTTGGCGGGTAAGTACATAGATCACTCGATGTGTGTCGTTGAACTTTACATCGCTGACACTGAATGCACTGCTTGGCCCAGGTAGCTACTTCGGTGTTCATTGACGGCCAGAAAAATTTTTCACTGACGAGTTTTCGTGTTGATCGAATACCCGGGTGACTGATGCTGTGTAGTGCGTCGAATGCTTGTCGTCGAAAGTTTGCTGGTAGGTAAGGCCGGACGAAAGATGTTGAAGTTTCGCAGTAAATCGATTTTCTTGAATTAGGCAATGCGATTTTCTTTATTGATAAGTTGCTTTGAGATGCAAGCTTATCAATATTGTCTTTGTCTCTTTCTTGTTCTTCGGCGATCTTTTCATAGTCGAGTGATGTAGGGCAGGAGATAATCTCGATGGGTACTCGGCTTAGTGCGTCGGCTACAATGTTCTGGCTTCCGCTAACATGTCGTATGTCTGTGGTGAACTCGCTGATGAAAATAAGCTGTCTCGCTCGTCGTGGGGTTTCTGAGGCTGACGGTGACTTCTGGAGAACGTAGGTGAGCGGTTTGTGGTCGGTGAATATTATTAGACTTCTTCCTTCGAATATCTTCCTGAAATGCTTGATTGCCATGTAGATAGCTAGTAGCTCTCGGTCGAATGTGCTGTAGTTTCGTTGCGCGTCGGAAAACTTCTTGGAAAAGTAGCCGAGTGGTTGCCACTTTTTGTTAATGAACTGTTGAAGTACTGCTCCCGCAGACAGGTCTGATGCGTCGCTGAAGATGGCTAGTGTGGCGTCGTGAGATGGATGGGCAAGTAAAGCTGCATTTTGGATCGCAACCTTACATGCTTCAAATGATTTATTCGCAGCGTCGGTCCAGTCGATGATTGATCTGTCTTTCTTCTTGGCGTTATGTAGGTACACGTGCAGCGGTGCTTGCATCTGTGCGGCTTGGGGTATGTGTTCACGGTAGAAGTTGATCATACCGAGGAAACGTCGTAGATCTTCTATTGTCTTAGGCTTGCTGTAGTTACATATTGCGGATACTTTTTCTTCAGGCGGTTTGATCCCTTCGTGGTTTACGGTGAAACCGAGAAACTTAACTTCTGATTCGCCGAGCACGCATTTGGATGGGTTGATTGTGATGCCATTTTCTTCTAGTCTTTTCAGCACTATGCGCAGGTGGTTTTTGTGAGTTTCCTCGTCGGGGCTGGCTATGAGTAAATCGTCGATGAAGGCGAAAACAAAGTCGAGTCCTTGGAGTACTTCATGAATGAATCGCTGAAACGTCTGGCCAGCGTTTTTTAATCCTGGGCACATTCTCTGACATTCGAAAAGTCCCATTGGTGTAATGATGGCGGTCTTCTCTATATCTTCTTCGCGGACTCTAATTTGTTGGTAGGCGCGATTTAAGTCGATGGTGCTGAATATTTTCATGCTGCATAGTTGAAAAGTGAAGTCTTTGATTCTTGGAATAGGGTAGCGGTCTGGAATAGTGATGGCGTTCAGTCTTCTGTAGTCTCCGCATATTCGTAGATCCCCATTTTTCTTTGGTACAATGTGAAGAGGCGACGACCATGGGCTTTTGCTTGGGCGGCATAATCCTTGGTCGATCATGTTCTGGAATTCTTTCCGTACTTGTTCGTAACGATGAGGTGCAATTGGGCGGGCTCGGCAGTGAAATGGCTGTCCAGTAGTTTCGATGAAATGTTCGACGTTTAGTTTCTGAGTTAAGTTCATTGAAGTAAGTCTTGTAGTTCCGGGAAATTCCGCTAATATGTTGTGGTATGATTTTTGCATGTCGATGCTGCGAACTGTAGGTATGTTGGTAGCTCTTACGAATGAACTTGCTTCAAGTCTTGTTTTTCCGTCGATGAGTTTTCGGTTCTTGAAGTCAACGATGAGTTGGTGATGTTCTAGAAAGTCGGCTCCGATGATTGGTTTTCCGACTTTAGCTATGATGAACGTCCATTTGAAGGGTCTTCTTAAGTTCAAGTCGACTTCTATGGTTTTTTTTCCGTATGTTGGAATGGTCGTGTTATTAGCGGCGAAGAGTTGAAAGTTCAGTGGTTTCGGCAGTTGTCCTTTTCTCGGCGGCAGTACTGAGATGTTTGCTCCGGTGTCGATGAGAAATTGTAGTCCTGTTTTTTTGTCTGTTACAAATAGGCGGTAAGAATGTTCATGTACGCCGGGGCCCGCCTCATCCAGCGTAGTACTTAGTTTTCCGACTTCTGATTTTCTTTCTTGAAACTGCATGGTGTTGTACAGCGATAGGCTTCTGCTCCGAAACGGCGGTGGTAGTAGCAATGAGGTGTCGGAGTCTGGCTTCGGGATCTGTTGTTTCCATCTTGTCTGTTGAATGAGCGATTTCGTTGGTAAGGTCTTCTGAAATTTTGGTTTTGTTGGTTATTCTTGAGAGCGGCAACTTCGAGGGTTAACTTGCGTATTTCTTCCACAAGGAACTGAGTATCAGGATTCTGTGATAGAGATGAAGAACGCTCCACGGCTGCGACTTGAGAACTGGTACTATTTTCAATCATCTTGTCTGCAAGTAGCGCGAGTTCGTCGAGTGCTGTTTTAGTGCTGAATGTTTCGCTGACAGCCAACACAGAACGTACGTGAGGAGGGAGGTGGTTCGTCCACATCATTCGCAGTGTAGATTCTGGAACTTTGTTTCCGGCTAGGGTTTTCATTCGGCGAAGAAGTTGAGTGGGCCTCTGGTCTCCTAGTTCTATATCTGTCAGTAGTTTCTGTAGTTGTCGGCTGTCTGATTCTTCGTACGACGAGATGAGGCGATTCTTTAGGACGTTGTACTGATCCGTAGCTGGTGGGTTTTGAAGGAGGTCTGCAATTTGTTCGATATCTTGCTTTTCCAATTTTGCTATAACCATTTGAGCGAGTTGTGCTTGTCCTTTCTTCAAATCACTTGTAACTGCTTCGAAGCTGATGAACCAGAGTCTTGGCTTGTCTCTCCAGAATGCAGGGATTCGCAATGAAAGACTGATTTGAGCCAGTTCTTGGGGAATGTGCGCTGCTGAAGTTGTTTCGGCTCCTCGGGCTCCTGGAGCTTGTTGTGCTTCTGACCATTGTTCTTTCTCCATCCTTATTGAGTGTTCTTTTCGGGGTCACCAATTATAGGGATGCTTCCTATCAGTTTGAGGTTCTAACTAATTGAGAGAAACGCCGGAGTAAAGTTGGGAAAACTGATCATTTTATTCAAAAATAGCAATATATTTATGCACTAGATTAACTCTGTCGTTAGATGCGGGTCCCACGAGCAAGATAATGCGATTCGACCAATCAGGAGATAGTGCGTACCGTGATCAGGAATTGAGGAAACGCAGGGAGGCGCGGGACAGCGCGGGACGAGGTATCTATAAATATATGGTCATATAAATATTTCGCGCCGTCGTGCGCGCCGCGCATTTTCTTCGAGTCGGCGTGGAGTGAGGACGTCTGAGGACTGCGACACGTTGTATGCTCGTTTGGTATATTGTAGGTACGGTCGTAGCTACAGACTCGAGTTTGAGATCTCGATGGAGGTCTTTATTGCGCATGTACCACGGGCAGCCCCTGGCTTTGCGGAGAAATCTATTTTGGACAACCTGAAGGTAGCGGACATTGACCGAATGGCCAAATACCACTGAGGAGTAGGTCATGATAGGACGTACGACCGCTTTGTAAAGTGTCACCTTATTTCTAAGGGACATTTTACTCTTCGCTCGTAGGAGGCTGTTCAGCCGGCTAAGTATAAACTTTGCACGGTTGGTTACAGCGCGAATGTGGGGTTTGAAGCTGAGGCGGTGATCTAAGATCACCCCTAAGTATTTGGCTGTCTTGGCCCAGGGAATGGGTTTACCAAATAGGGTAAGGGGTCTGGGCTTAGAGTAATTCCGTGAAAAGTACACTGCTGCACTTTTCGTCGGATTCACTTCTATGCGCCACTTTCTAAACCAGGCACCTAGTGTGCCTAGTGCGGCCTGCAACCTTATACTCACCCGGCTTGCATTCAAGTCGGATGTGTACAGTGCTGTATCGTCCGCGAAAAGGGCAAGTTCTACTTGCGGGTGACGGGGATATCGCTGGTGTACAGCGTGAAAAGAAGCGGAGCAAGGACGGAGCCCTGTGGGACTCCGGCTCGGATGGATCGGGGGTCAGAGAGAGTGCCCTCCACGCGATAGCGGAAGCTACGATTCAACAAGTAGTCTCGTAAGATGAGTACGAGTCTGTCCGGCACACCGAGCGTGAAAAGCTTGTAAATCAAGCCGTTGTGCCAGACCTTGTCGAAGGCTTTCGCTACATCGAGGAAGACAGCTCCCGTGCTAGCGGGCCAGGTGTGATGCCACATGGATTGGATGTGCTCCGTGATGCGGAGCACCTGTTGGGGACAAGAGTGATGAGCTCGGAAGCCGAACTGCTCATCGGGTAGGAGCTTGTGCTCATTGACGTGGGACCAGAGGCGACTCAGAAGGAGTCTCTCATAAATTTTCCACAGTGCACTGAGGAGGCTGATAGGGCGGTAAGAGGCAGGTTCGTTCGCCTTTTTGCCCGGTTTGTGGATGCCAATTACATTGGCTTCCTTCCAGGCGTCAGGGAACGAACAAGTGGCTATGGCTGCATTGAAGATGCTTACGAGGAGATAGATGAGGGCAACAGGGAATCGTTTAAGTACTCTGTTGCTGATGCCATCCGAGCCAGGGGACTTTTTTGGTTTTAAATCTTTGATGATCGCTGCAACCTCGGCCGCCCTGACTAGGTCAAGGGTGGCAGTAGGGGGCAGCGAAGTAAGACGGTCGACTTCACTGTTCACCGTATCGAGGTGAGCAGGATCGACGGGTTCAAGACTGGGGGAGCACTGAGCTTCCAGACTTTCGGCTAGGGCATCGGCTTTGTCCTTATCCTCAAACGCAGGCGTTTGATGATTCGGACGTATAAGCGGGGGCATGATGGAGACTCCATCTGCTTTCATAGAGCGCGCCAGGTTCCAGTAAGCCTGGTGACCTGGTTTGATCGTTGAAAGCAGGTCATCCCAAGAGGAGTTTCGGTGCTCTTGAATGGCTCTCTTAACCTTGCGGCGAAGCGAGTTCATTCTGAAGCGATTACGAGGGGAGGGACGAGTCGCTGCGTTCTTCTCAGTGATCAGCCGTCTGATGTCATCTGGCAGGTCCCAGCGACGATCATTCGCCGCTGGCACCTGTTTTGATGACTCGCTGATAGCGGATTGGACGTGACTAGTCAAAGAGTCGATCGCGATTGCGATATCGTCGGTGGAGATAATGTCATCGGGGATTTTTTCCAAGGCGGGCGAATGGATATTCTTGAGAGCGCTCTCAAGCTTATACCATCGCACCACTGTCTTGGTGGGAGGACCGTCATTGGGAGGAGGGCCAAGACGCATTATTACGGGGCGATGGTCCGAGTCTAGTTCCTGCATCACTGCTATGGATTGCATCCGAAGGGATACATTCCGTAGCAGTGCCAGGTCCAAGTACTCATTACTCTGACCGAGGATGGGAGAGTACCGCGTGGGGCACAGTTGTACGATCAGGTCAAGATCTAGGGATTCTAGGCATTGAGATAGGATGCGGCCGTTACGATTGCGTAAACGACAGTTCCACATCGGATCTTTTGAGTTGAAGTCACCGGCCATAATGACCGAGCTTCCAAGACTGAGGACTGATTCCAGATCGCTTTGAAGAAGCGTCTTATTTGGGCTGAGATAACAGGATGCAATAATGACCGATTGATGACCAGTCATTGCAAGCCTGCAGACAGAGACTTCTAAGTCTTGTAGGGGAGGGGGATCTAGGGGTATGCAGTGCAGGGACCTCTTAAAGTAAATGGCAGTACCGCCTTTCGGGGCGTTCGTTCTGTCATTTCGAATCATTTGATAGTTAGCGATCCTAGGGCTGGCGGTGCCCTGTTTTAGGAAAGTCTCCTGTACTAGGAGAATATCAATTTGATGGTTAACCAGAAATTGGTGGACGAGTTCTCTCTGAGGCTTGAGTCCGTTAGCGTTAAAGAACGCTAACGAAATGGAGCGGGGTTTAAGTCTCTCAGGTTGTACAACCATTATAGAGACTTAAAAGAGAGGGAGTCAAGGGAGGCCATGACGTCATGATGATCGGAAATGATCATCAATTTTTCAATGGCCGTCTTGGCTTGGCTAAGTTTGCGCAGGAGCGCAGTGACTTTGCCGAAGTCAACGCCTGAGGGGGAGGGCCCCTTTGAGCCAGCCGACGCAGCAGCGGGTGCTGGTTGGTTTGGCTTAGAGGGGCGAGGTAGGGGTTGCGGGGCGCGGGTTTGCTCCTGGGAGCGGGGGAGGGGCGGGGAACAAGCTTTCGCCTGAGGGGCTAGACTTGTATAAGCCAGAGGCTTAGCCCATGCTGAGGTAGCAGGGGGGCGTGCGGGGAGCGGGGGGCCATAGACACCTTTGGCGATGTCTTGGTATATTGCGGGGCGGGAGCGTAGCGCTCCGGAGCCCGCCTTGAGCGGGCCTTGTTGTTGACTCTTGGCGCTTTGGGACAACCGCGATAGTTTGCGGTATGTCCCTCGGCGTTGCAGAGTACACAACTCGGCGGGGTCGGGTCGTCGCGGGTGCGAGTGCAGTCAGCGGTGCCGTGGTCGCCCAGGCACTTGACGCATCGCGGCCGCACGAAACAGTTGCGCGCAGAGTGGCCATGGAGCTGGCATCTGTGGCACTGTCCGGGAGGACCGTTTTTGAAGGGGGCCTCAATAGAGAGGCCGGATAGGCGACAAACGGTTTTGAGGCCGAAAATCGCCTTACCTTCGGGAATGAGGTCGAGAATGACTAGAACTAAATCAAAGGGGCGTTTGTCGCGTCCGCTGTACATGCGGTGGACTTCCCTGATGGGGAAGCCCTGCGACAGGAGGTCGGACTTGATAGCCTCCGGGTTGAATTCAGCGGGGACACCGCGGATACGCGGAACGCAGGTAGAGACACGTGCGCCGGCGGCCCAAACAAAGGCGAGAAGTCGAACGGACAGAGCACGTGGGCTCTGGCGGAACGAACGACCGTCTCGCTCGAGCGCGAGAGTCGGAATGATACACATTTTCACTCAAATTGGCGCTACTTATATTAAAATACTTTGTCCCGCCACCGTAGGGGGGTAGGGCGAGCAAGTTTTAACACAATTTACATTAACAATATCTAGTGATTAAGACGTGCGAAAGAAAGACTGGGGTACAAATTAAACCCTTTCTAAAGGGCTACAAAGAGGGCTAATCGATCTTGATCTTCAGCTCCCGGCTCCGTCCGTCACAATAACATTACGCTCTGTTTACAGAACTACACAGGTTTAGATAACAAAGTCCCTAACTCATACTTAGGTTCATTATCAAATGGTTCGATTGGACCATGATATCTCAAGCATGGCCTCAGTTCATCGTTTCATCGCAGTTCATCGCAGTTAGACAAAGGCTTCATGCATTTTTGCATTTCTGATTCTTAATTCTGAAAGCCCGGAATCCATACGATTTACACATTCTCCAAACACATTCGGATTTTTTCTGATTCGGAATTTATCAGATCTCTCTGTAAGAAGATGTGAGAAGATGACGAGCGGTCTGAATCCTGATTGAAATTTTAAGATTCTGTATTCAGAACGCGCGTAATTCCATACCTTTAATAGAGTGTACACATAGGTAAACAGATTCTGAATATTTGCTTTTGCGTTTTTTATTATTTGCGTTGTTTACTGCTAAAAGTAGTGCAATTGGATACAGTTATGCATAATTAGTCCAAGCGCCAAATTTAATTTTTGGATTTTTTTGCATTTTCGTAATAACTAGGGCATAATTTAGCCATAGGAAAAACACTCTTGCAGCTAGCTTCACTCTAAGTGGTATTTTTTGATACCCAGTCCAAGCGCCTTCTAAAGCAAACGATATATTTTGATACGCAAAACTAGCCCATAAACCAATTTAACACTAATAACCAAATTACGTAATAGAAAAACACATTTCCATTTATACATTACAAGCCCAAACGACGTAGTGTTATGCATCAGTAGTCCACGCGACAGTATTTTGTTACTTGGACTAGTTTTGCAAAACAATAAACATTAGTTTGATTCCTAACGCAAACCAATAATATCACACATTTGTCGCATAGACTACTGATGCATAACAATAATTGAAGTTAACTACTGATTCCTTCCTCTTCCCGTCGCGCCGTAAAAATGGAGAAAACGGATTTTATTAGCACTGAAAAAATGGATGAAGCTATTGTCAATAGAAAAATAGATAACATGGGCGAGAAGGTCAATTGGTTGAAAATAAGGCAAATAAACAAAAGATCATCAATTTAAAATAAATTTCAAGACAACTGCAGATGAAGAGGAAGAAAGCGTAAAAAATGATGTAGAAAGGAAAAAAGGTAAAAAAGGACAAACATGTTTTAAAGACTTGGTTATACCGCTTTGGCCTAATGGAAAGCCTGTTTCAGAAAAAAAACTAAAAGATTTAAAATCACTGTTCCCATATATCCCCAACGATGCGATGTCATTTTACAGAAATTTAATTTCAGACGGCACGATTGATGATGATATTGAAGGGTTTAATGGTCATTTAGATTTTGATCCAGAACATGTCGAAGAAGAGTAGATTTTGTATAATAGTCCATCTTATTCGACATGTTTTGAGGTTGGTGTCTGTCCGTCTGTTTAAGAAAGCTGATTGATACATTAAATTTTTTTAGACATTACATAATATATTGCTTGTGCCATTTGTATAGTTTTTATTTATATTTCAAAATCCTCTATATCATCCCCTCGTTTTAAATGCTTAGTAAATAATGGGTATCTTAGGTTTTTTTCTATTTACACGTGCTATCAACAATCTATTCTTTCGAATTGAATTACGCATCAGGAGTCCAAACGGCATAAATGTCGCTTGGACTCATTTTGTAAAATGAAAACATCATATTTTTCGAGAGTCCAAGTGCATTTTTAGCTATATCTTCCAAAATATATACTTATTTTATATTTTTTTTATGTAGAATGTTAAATTAGAAATAGAAGTTTCGATGGACATAGATTTACTTTCAGACAATACAGATACAAATCTTCTGCAAATAAAAACGCGTTTATGTCATTTCTCAAAAAACTGAAAATGGCGCTTGGACTAACTATGCATAACTGCATCCAATTAGCATTAATTCCTCTTCCATAGTAGACGGTGTGTACGCCGATGACGTAGCCGTTATTGTGGCCGCGCCGAACACGCACGAACTAGAGGTAAGGCTGAACAACGTAGTGCAGAGCCTCGTACGATGGTTCCAACCGAATGGCCTAGCCCTGAACAGGGACAAAACCTACTACATGACTTTTCATCTGAACGGCACACCCAGGCCACCGCTCACAGTGACTGCTGGAAACACCATCCTACAGATGGTAGAATCCACAAAACTATTGGGTTTCCAAGTCGACAGTGGACTCACATGGGAGAGTCACATAGAGGAGCTCTGCTCCAGATTAGGCCGCACATGCTTCGCACTGCGCCGCCTCGCCGCGACCGCCACCCGCGGCGTGGTGCTGGCGTGCTACCACGCGGCGGTGCACAGCACCATCACGTACGGCGCGGAGCTCTGGGCGCGCGCGGCGGACGTAGACAGAGTTTTCATCATGCAGAAGCGCGCAGTGCGCGCCATAGTAGGTGTGCCAGACGACGTGTCGTGCCGCGAATATTTTAAAGAACTAGGCATAATGACGCTCGCCTGCGAACTTATCCACCAGGTGCCGATGTTCACCCATAAAACATGGATGTTTTTAAACGTAGAGGCGTGAACACCAGCCGCGCTCTCCGCAGCAATAAGCTAGCCCATCTCTTAGTCGCACCACCACATAAATTGTGCAAATCGGAGAGGTCCGTGTACGTCATGGGTCCCGCTGTATATAACAGGCTGCCGGACAAAGTCCGAGGGGATGCAACCTCCACAACGGCCTTTAAATCGAGATTACGAAAATGGCTACTGGAAAACTCGTTTTACTCGATTAACGAGTTTTATGAACTGCCCATTTGTTTATAATGCATAATGCTCGAATCTTAATTACTTGTATTTGTATTTTATATCCAGAATTTATAATTATTATTTAATAAATTTAATTTGTATAAGTAACGTTATTTATAAAAAATAACTAGTTACAAACTGTACCTACCTGACTTATAACATTGTGTTACGAATAAATGTATTTGTATTTGTATTTGTATTTGTATTTGTATTTGTATTTGTATTTGTATTTGTATTTGTATTTGTATTTGTATTTGTATTTGTATTTGTATTTGTATTTGTATTTGTATTTGTATTTGTATTTGTATTTGTATTTGTATTTGTATTTGTATTTGTATTTGTATTTGTATTTGTATTTGTATTTGTATTTGTATTTGTATTTGTATTTGTATTTGTATTTGTATTTGTATTTGTATTTGTATTTGTATTTGTATTTGTATTTGTATTTGTATTTGTATTTGTATTTGTATTTGTATTTGTATTTGTATTTGTATTTGTATTTGTATTTGTATTTGTATTTGTATTTGTATTTGTATTTGTATTTGTATTTGTAATACATGCTGCCACAGGAGAGAACTGATCCGCCAAAGTGGACCAGCCAGACCTAAGACGTGCGTGTGGATTGAGAGCTCAATTTGAAATCTTTGGCAAATCAAATTGATGAAAATCACAGATTTAGTAAATTTGTAAAAAATGAGGCATAGGTCTTAATTTGTAAAACTTATTTAAAGCTTATCCAGTCTAGGGGTTATACCGGCTTTAATATAATTTTTACAAATTTTTGGACCCATGCCTCATTTTTTACAAATTCTTTACTAAATCTGTTATTTTTTCAATTGGATTAGCCAAAAATTTCAAGAGTTAGCTCTCAATCCACACGCACGTGACCTAAGCGGAAGACATTTGCGAGAAGGACAATTACGCGAGGGAACACTTGTGCCAACAATCTCAGAGATCCTAATAATCTCTCGCAATACTCGGTGTAGGTAGTTGCGGATTTCGCCACTGTATAGATAATTTTCTTTTCTTTTCATATATCATACGTTCCCCTACCGCTCCCACTTCCTTCCACAAAACAAGAAACATACATTAACGTCGACCTTCGTAGCCGTGCTACGATGCACGCTACGCGGGGACGGACGGCGTAGCGAGCCGAAGACTTCAACGCGCACGCACGTGCTCACTACAGTAACACCGGACTACGTTCTATGTCGTAGTCCATCGCCGGCCCTCCGCGGCTGCTGCCACAGCTGACTACATGCATGTCTGTATACAGTCAGACAGTGTGCGGCACTTTCAGAGCAGTGAGTATCTATACTAATATTATAAAGAGGAGAGATTTGATTGTTTGTATGTTTGTTTGTTTGTTTGTTTGTTTGTTTGTTTGTTTGAATTGAATAGGCTCCGAAACTACTGGACCAATTTGAAAAATTCTTTCACCATAAGAATCCTAAATTTTCCGTGATGAACATAGGCTATATCATGGATTTATGAAAAGTAAGGATAGCATCCTGTCAAATCAAACTTGAATCCTAACAATGGCGGAATGACATTGAGTGTCATTGTATATCGAGATGCCAACTGAAGAAAAATTTACCCATAATTTTTATAAATATTATTCCTAATAATTGTTTACAAATGAATATCGACGCTTGAAAGGCAATAATTACCAAGCGACATGTTGGCAACTTTACACTGGAGCACTTTAAAGTTTATTTTTTCAGAAAAAAAATCATATTAAATCGCCTATTAGGCATAACTACTTGATTTCAACGAATTTTAAATGCAAATTATATACTTAGTAAACTGGCATATAAAAATTATGTATTTTCTCAATAGTTAATGAAATAGTGTCGGTTAGTAATAATTTCATAAAAATCACAAACGAGTAAAAATTACTTACCGACAGCAAAATTTTGTAATAAAACAAGTAAAATTTACTAAACCCCATTAGTTCATAATTGTGTTTGAAGAAAAATTAGGTATCTAGAAGTAACGCTTGTTTGACAAATGGATAAACTGATCTAAACAGAAACCAGTAAATCTTTTCTGTCAGGAAATTTTAAACAAAGTACAAATTCGATAAGGTTAGTGTAGTATTGTTTTGTACAATTAACAACGAATTTAGGTTTACGTTCACATAGTTAACGGCTTTCGCAACAAGGTTTTTTGCGGATAGCGTCTTAAATTGCTTAATTATTGTGTGTTAAAATGAAATTTAAATAAATAAGACATTTTACTTATATAAGTATTTATTACGAAATTTAAAATCAGTAAAGAATCACAATTTCAACTTAGAAGAAAATTGATTTAGGGCTTAGATCACCCTCTTAAGTAGTCAGTCTTACATAATTATTACTTAAGAATAGAACTAGAACAATAATTATAGTTTTTCCAAATACTGTTTTCAAGGAACATTTAATAAATCACATAATATAATTATGTAGATGCAAATTTGAGCTCCAATTTTAAATACAAACAACCATGAATAAATGTATATAAACGTAAATTATCAATTAAACAACACAATTAAGATCAAATCCTATTTTACAGCTTTAGCTACTACTTATTAGGTATATTTGGCATAATTTATGATGTTAAACTCATCAATAACATTTTAGAAAGACATAATGGCAAATATGAAATATTATTAATATTACTTTATAAATAATATATTATTAAATACATAAGTATTTAATAATATATTATAGTAGTAACTTATTTGAACCACGTTTAAACATAGTATTTATGAGTGAGGTAGATGTAGGTTATGAACTTAATAGTTATAAATTGAGATCAATCTGTTGACTTAAAAAATCATAAAAATAGGTTGAGAGCATCTTGCAATAATATTTGTAGAACGAGTAGAATTTTCACTTACTAGGATGTTAGTTGCAGTATACGTTTCTCGTGTAGTCAAACCAAATTCAGTGTTGTTGATTGTTTGTTCCTGGGTGTTGCTTGTAGTGGATTTTTCCGGTAAAGTCAAATCATTATCAATGCTTGTACTTACAAGTTACAAGTAGTTCTTTAACTGGTTCTATTTCTAGCGTGCCAATCTGAACCACAGAATAATCATCCGCTGGAAATGTACTTTGTTCTTTAGATAGCTCTGCAGGTACGAATTCTAGGGTTGGGCCTAAAGAGCCACCGACAAGCTCATCCATCAATGCTTCACTATAATTTTGATGTTGCTGATCATCATTTATTGGGTCAGTCATTTCAATGCAGTTGGCAGTAGTAATAGTCTCAGAAGTACTCGTCAAGGATCTTATTGAAGAAACTTCATCTGAGAGTGTCTCATCTTGAAAAAAATAATTCACCGATGTTTAATTCAGTACAAGAGCAAGATAATGGAAAGGAGATATCTCTACGACAAGGGAAAATGTACTTAATTGGATTGGTAACAAACAATGCTTAAAAAGCCTATTTTGCAAATACTACCATTGCGGGATACTCTGTCTGGCAGCTATTAAATAAATATCTATCTATATCTATCTATCTATATTAAGTCTGAGAAAGGTAAGGTAAAGGTATAAAATTGGTAAGACTACAATGTAGGTACGAAATGATATCAAAAAATCTAAAATGTATTATTTATTTTATTGTGTTACAGCGCATGTACATGCACTAACACACTTATTAGGGGTAACAAGTAAATTTATTAAATAAAAAACTTACCGGTTCAACAAACAAAAGTTTTTTGCGAACTTGTTGCAATCTTTGCAGATTTTTGTCATTGAACGCACGACATCTTGGCCCCTAGAAATAAAATATAATATTAGTTGCTTCTAATAGTTAAGATTGATAATGATTTAATATTTTAACTAAACATGTACATTACCACGATCAAATCCCGGCTATCCACACCCGCGTTTGTCATAGCTTGCCTAATTATGTTGTCTACTCGCTTATTGCGTTTCATAATGTACCTAAAACCGTAAAATTAAATCAATATAAAATACGTGTTAAATAAGCTAACCCTCATATAATCTTTATAGTGGAAACACTTACCTAGTACTACCGTACTACTTATTTCAAGCGTCGCGACAAGTACTTAGTGAGATGCGCGGTAGCACGCGGATTACCTATGCGACAGTTCATTGAAGACTAATTGATATTTTGTTACCAACAGCCACTTTAAACCTGTTTTACAGTGCATATAAGCGACAAAACAAAATGCTTGCAATAGGGATAAGAATGTTTTTGTACAAATTTCATATCGGAAATAGTTATCTTAGCAACAAAAGTAGTAAATAAAACGGCAGGTAAAATATTACCAAACGACAAACTTTATTCGTTTTCGACAGGAAAAATACTACTTTATATCATAAGTAAGTCCATTGTAATCTGTAAAAAAGTACTAAATGATAATGAGTACATTATTAGGTTGAGTTAAAAAATCTTAACCGACAACAAAAATAAATATGTTTTCTGGTAAAATTTCTTAAGCAATACTCAAACCCTAGATACCGTAAAGCAAAAAATACTTTATGATTAAACGTATTTATTCGAGTCCAAGCAAAAATTACTAAGTGTACAAAGCTAAAATAGATTACATACCAAATGAAAGTTATTTAGTAAACGCAAAAATTTTAGTCGCTTGGTCGCCGAAATTTGCGTTTTTTTTAGTTACTAAGCGACATCAAAAGTCTTCCTAGCGGTGCGAGAGTAAGACCAATCAACGCAGTTTTTTTTGCTGATTGCAGTGATGTATATAACTCAATATCGCCCAACATGTCGCTTGGTAATTATTGCCTTTCAAGCGTCGATATGTAGATTATAAAAAATCTACGTAGGTACTGCTTTAGCCACGGTCATCGTCTATTAGACCTACTTTTTATAATTTTCAATTTACGCCAGCGCTTTATGGTGCTAACTGCAGTGAATTTGATTATCCCACAAGCACAGAACAGAACACTGTACTTTCCCGGGATCAAATAGTAACGTATTTGCTAATCGAAGAAATTTCAACAAAATCTGTTCAGCCCTCAGTGTATTCCAACTCTCCGTTCACTGTCTAATTTTAGTTTGAAAAAATTATTCTTTGTGCCTATTAACTGGCTGACAACTTTTTTCTGCCTGATGCTTCGCATGCGTTGTTCCTATGGAAACGCCTAACCGCAAATGAAATAAAAATTACTTATTTAAAAGTGGCAATAAGCAGCCATATATTACGATTGTTACTAGGAAGATCAATTAAACGTTCCTAATAATGAAAAAATATACATCATCATCATCATCATCAGCCTATGTTAGTCCACTGTTGGACATAGGCCTCCCCTAATGAGCGCCATAGCGCCCTGTCTTCGGCTTGTCGCATCCAGCATCTGCCAGCAGTCTTTCGCAGATCGTCATCCCACCTGGCCGGAGGGCGTCCTACACTACGTTTACCGAGTCGCGGTCTCCACTCAAGAACACGTTTACCCCAGCGGTTATCGGTTCTTCGCGAAATATGGCCGGCCCACTGCCACTTCAGTTGGCTAATTCTCTGAGCTATGTCGATGACTTTAGTTCTCTGTCGGATGAATTGGTTACGAATCCTATCCTTCAGAGAAACTCCGAGCATAGCTCTTTCCATAGCGCGCTGAGCGACTTTGAACTGGTGGACCAACCCTATCGTGAGTGTCCACGTCTCAGCTCCGTAGGTCATGACTGGTAGGACGCACTGATTAAAAACTTTCGTTTTCAAACATTGCGGTATGGATGACGAGAAGACTCGACGTAGTTTTCCGAACGCTGCCCAGCCTAGCTGGATCCTCCTCTTGGCTTCCTTCTCGAAATTGTTTTTACCCAACTGCAAAATCTGCCCGAGGTAAGTGTACTCAGAAACAATTTCGAGAAGGTGGCCATGTACGATCACCGGTCTTGGATCAATGTGGGCATTGATCATGACTTTGGTTTTATCCAAATTCATGCCAAGACCGATACATCGGGAGGCTGAAGCTAGACTGTCCAGCATCCGGTTCAGCTCCTCTAGCGACTCCGCCATTAAGACTATGTCATCAGCGAATCGCAGGTGTGAGATGTAGTCGCCGTTTATGTTGATGCCCTTGTCTTTCCAGTCCAGCGTCTTAAACATATCTTCCAACGCGCTCGTGAACAGTTTCGGGGATATGACATCCCCCTGCCTCACTCCTCTGCGCAGTTGGATTGGTTTAGTCTGCTGGTCCTGTACTCGGACACTCATCGTAGCGGCTTCGTAGAGACATCTCAGCACCTCGATATAACGATAGTCTACTTGGCATCGCTGTAAGGATTGTAGAACAGCCCAGGTTTCAACGGAGTCAAAAGCCTTCTCATAGTCCACAAAAGCCAGACACAGGGGCTGATTATACTCTTCGGACTTCTGTATAATCTGCCTTACTGTGTGAATGTGGTCTATGGTACCATATCCTCCGCGAAACCCAGCCTGCTCCGGTGGCTGAAACTCGTCGAGTCTCCTGGCGAGACGGTTCGATATAACTCGTGAGAAAAGCTTATAGACGTGACTTAGGAGCGAGATGGGTCTATAATTTTTAAGAAGGGTTTTATCTCCCTTCTTAAAAAAGAGCACCACCAAACTCCCACTCCACGCCTTTGGAGTTCTCCCACTGTGAAGGACGGCGTTGAAGAGGCTCTGTAATTCCTGTATAACAGGGTATCCTCCAGCTTTCAAAAGCTCTGATGTTATTCCGTCCTCACCGGGGGCTTTTCCATTTTTAAGCTGCCTCAGAGCTAACACGATCTCGTCTTGACTGATGTCTGGCAGTTCGTCGGTATAGTGGCGTATCAAGGTGGCTCTAGAATCGTGGTCGTCTCGTTGGGAACGGGGAGCATGTGCAGCGTATAAACGGCCATAAAAGTCCTCTATCTCGGCCGATATCTCCGGCTTCGACAATACGGTCCTTCCGTCGTGCGTTGAAAGCTTCGTCAGGTGGCTCCTTCCAAGCTGCTGAGTGAATACTTTGGACCCTCGGTTTCGCTCTATCGCCTCTTCGATGAGGCGTGTATTAGAGCTCCGAAGGTCGCGTCGTACCATCTTCGCAATTCGCTTGTTCAGGTCTGACCTCTCTGACGAAGTCGCTTGGGTGGTTTCCCGTCTTTTTGTCATCAGCCGAAGAGTCTCATCCGAGAGTTTGGACTTCTTACCAGTACTCTGCTTTTTGCAAAACTTGATGCCCTCGTCCCTCAGCGTTTCTACCAGATTGTGTAGGGTCTCGTCAGCGTCATCAGTGGGTTCCAAGGCAGCGAATCTATCTCCGAGAAGCTGCTGAAACTTCTCGGTGCCCGCCATGATTTGGATTGGGTTCGGTCGGAGCGTGGACTTCATCAGACGGTTTCTTTCAAGCTTCAAATTTATATTCAGAGAGCCTCGAAGGAGTCGGTGATCAGATCCGGTATTGAACCTGTTGATCACTGAGACATCTCTGAATATATGCTTGCTATCCGTCATGATGAAGTCGATCTCATTTTTTGTCACAGAATCGGGACTCCGCCATGTCCACTTCCTTTGGGGCTGTTTCTTAAAGAAAGAGTTCATTAAGAACAGCCCCTCTTTCTCAAGGAAGTTGACGAGCATTTGTCCCCTGTGATTTCGAACACCAAAACCATGCGGGCCTATTCGGGATTCGTTGCCAGTCTGGGTTCCCACCTTGCCGTTAAAGTCCCCCATAACAACGTTGAAGTGAGCCTTGGTGGTGTGATGTAAGGCTTTGGATATGTCTTCGTACATATCCTCCACTTCATCATCCGAGTGTGTCGAGGTCGGTGCGTAGACCTGAATGACCTTCAAGCTGTAGCGCTTAGACAGCCGAAGGATCAGGTACGCTACCCTGGTCGACACACTGGAGATTTCTTCGACGTTGTTAGAGAGGGCCTTATTGACGAGGAAACCTACGCCACCCTGGGATGTTTTATCACCCTCGCGAAAGTAGAGAAGATGGCCCGAGTCTAAGGTTATAGTGTCCTCCCCCTCTCTACGGACTTCACATAACCCTAGAACATGCCATTTAATGTTCTCTAGCTCTACTTCCAACTGCGCTAGATGGTGATCAAGCCTCAGAGTGCGTCCGTTAAACGTTGCCAGGGTCAGTGTGTGTGGGGTGTGGTAGCCTAATGTAGCCCGGAGATTCCTAGCACCCCCTGCCCCGCCGTTACCGTGGCCGCTACCATGGCCAGGAACAACGAGGCGGCCGGGAACTGGGGGCCATTTTGTGGCGGTTCTTATCATGGGGGTAATTGCCCATAATCCCCACGCTGGGCATGCGGGTTGGGGATCGCAGTTTAGTGGAGTAGTTCTGCAGAGGGCGCTGCTGCCCGCCCCCCGGTGTGTTTCCCTTAGTCGCCTCTTACGACACCCACGGGATGAGTTGGGGTGGTGAAATTCTATTTATGCCGTCACCACACGGCACAAAAATATACATTTCTCTCAAATTTTCATCACCTAGAAATCTGAAAAAATATTGACTATTAGTTATGCCCTGCGGCTACCTATAATCTCGATATAACATGTTATCTGCGTAGTAATCAGCGTCAGTAAAATTATTATTAAAATGGGTTCAGCTATTTTGGAGGTTAGCTTAAATAAACACTATAATAATTCGTCTATCAAAAGCTAAGCTATTGTATTGATATTACAAACAGAAATTCAATATCATAATTGTATTTCAAATAATACATATTATTACCAGAATGATAAATAAATGCCTATTTACCTGATTCATAATTTAAAGTCAATAAAATATGAGAATTGAAACTTATTTAATATACTCCCACATTTACCGGAAAATTTACATGTTTACATGTTGGCAGCACTGGCTAGATTTTGTGCTTCTATTTTGATTATTTTGTTCATAATAATTTTGCGTCAAATCAAAGAAATAAGTTGGTGAAATTAGAAATTTACCTAGGAAATGTGATCCGGTGTTTTTTATTGACAAACCTATTGTGATTTTTGCAACATTTGACCACACAAGACGGCGTTTTCCATTTATTTTGGTTTGTTTACAATGGGGTTCATCAGTTGGTGTATAAAGCCGTAATGGCGATGGCCAGCATACTATTTGATTGATTGGCATGCTTGCTTGATTGGAGTGCTTCATTTTATTTTTTTCTGATACTCCT
Organism: Eupithecia pulchellata; assembly: GCA_963931895.1. Taxonomy (NCBI): domain Eukaryota; kingdom Metazoa; phylum Arthropoda; class Insecta; order Lepidoptera; family Geometridae; genus Eupithecia; species Eupithecia pulchellata. Next base: position 1,581 of record CAWVOY010000243.1, on the reverse strand, counting down.
TCCGTACTTATTTATAGTTTCATGGGCTATATAATATTTTCAAAAAAGTTAGAGATCCGCATGAAAAATTCAATAATTGAACCGTGCGCCGTATATTCAAACTCTTTATATTATGGCGCGTCATCTATACTAATATTATAAAGAGGAAAGATTTGATTGTTTGTATGTTTGTTTGTTTGTTTGTTTGAATTGAATAGGCTCCGAAACTTCTGGACCGAGTTAAAAAATTCTTTCACCATTAGAATCCTTAATTTTCCGTGATGAACATAGGCTATATAATATTTTCAAAAAAGTTAGGGATCCGCATGAAAAATTCAATAATTGAACCGTGGGCTGAATATTCAACCTCTTTTTCTATTATGGCGCGTCAGAGTAGAAAAAGAGGTTGTATAGCGCACGGTGCTTGCTTTTTCTCTACGGCCAGTGTCAGTTTTGGAATGTCGAGTCAATGTCAAAAACCCCAATGATGTTAAAAAAAGTAAAGATCCGAATGAAAACTGTGAAACCCATCGTTTTAGTGTGTATAATTTCAGAAATTTTTGTTTAATACCCGTGCGAAGCCGGGGCGGACCGCTAGTAATAGAAAAAGAGCTTGAATGCTTTTTCTCTACGGCCAGTGTCAGTTATGGAGTGTCGAGTCAATGTCAAAAACCCCAATGCTGTTAAAAAATGTAAGGGATCCGTATGAAAACTGTGAAATCCATCGTGTTAGTGTGTATAATGTCTGAAATTTTTGTTTAATACCCGTGCGAAGCCGGGGCGGACCGCTAGTATACAGTAAAGAGGTAACTGTTTTTCTTGTTTACTCCTTTCTTTGAAGTGTAAGGTGATTTCTTTGTTTTCATTTTGTATTGTGTGTGTTATCTATATCTATACTAATATTATAAAGAGGAAAGATTTGATTGTTTGTTTGTTTGTATGTTTGTTTGTTTGTTTGTTTGTTTGAATTGAATAGGCTCCGAAACTACTGGACCGAGTTAAAAAATTCTTTCACCATTAGAATCCTTAATTTTCCGTGATGAACATAGGCTATATAATATTTTCAAAAAAGTTAGGGATCCGCATGAAAAATTCAATAATTGAACCGTGGGCTGTATATTCAACCTCTTTTTCTGTTATGGCGCGTCAGAATAGAAAAAGAGGTTTTATAGCGCACGGTGCTTGCTTTTTCTCTACGGCCAGTGTCAGTTTTGGAATGTCGAGTCAATGTCAAAAACCCCAATGCTGTCAAAAAAAGTAAAGATCCGTATGAAAACTGTGAAACCCATCGTTTTAGTGTGTATAATTTCTGAAATTTTTGTTTAATACCCGTGCGAAGCCGGGGCGGGCCGCTAGTAATTATTTATTGTAAAATATCGTACAGCTACCGTTGCATTGTAAACTACAACAGAATGAACTAAATCGTTCTCATGTCTCTGAAGTTAGTGGACTAGGTATGTTCCAGGAGAGCATAAATAAGAGTTCAGTTTGCATGCAGGTGAGTTCCGTACTCACTGATACTTTAAAGACTGTCAAAAATTATTGTTTCAAATATGGTAGTTATGTGGTTTAGCACACTAAACTCGATTTAAAAAAGCCAAC
>CAWVOY010000242.1:0-49565 GCA_963931895.1 Eupithecia pulchellata | reverse complement strand
AACCTAACCTAACCTAACCTAACCTAACCTAACCTAACCTAACCTAACCTAACCTAACCTAACCTAACCTAACCTAACCTAACCTAACCTAACCTAACCTAACCTAACCTAACCTAACCTAACCTAACCTAACCTAACCTAACCTAACCTAACCTAACCTAACCTAACCTAACCTAACCTAACCTAACCTAACCTAACCTAACCTAACCTAACCTAACCTAACCTAACCTAACCTAACCTAACCTAACCTAACCTAACCTAACCTAACCTAACCTAACCTAACCTAACCTAACCTAACCTAACCTAACCTAACCTAACCTAACCTAACCTAACCTAACCTAACCTAACCTAACCTAACCTAACCTAACCTAACCTAACCTAACCTAACCTAACCTAACCTAACCTAACCTAACCTAACCTAACCTAACCTAACCTAACCTAACCTAACCTAACCTAACCTAACCTAACCTAACCTAACCTAACCTAACCTAACCTAACCTAACCTAACCTAACCTAACCTAACCTAACCTAACCTAACCTAACCTAACCTAACCTAACCTAACCTAACCTAACCTAACCTAACCTAACCTAACCTAACCTAACCTAACCTAACCTAACCTAACCTAACCTAACCTAACCTAACCTAACCTAACCTAACCTAACCTAACCTAACCTAACCTAACCTAACCTAACCTAACCTAACCTAACCTAACCTAACCTAACCTAACCTAACCTAACCTAACCTAACCTAACCTAACCTAACCTAACCTAACCTAACCTAACCTAACCTAACCTAACCTAACCTAACCTAACCTAACCTAACCTAACCTAACCTAACCTAACCTAACCTAACCTAACCTAACCTAACCTAACCTAACCTAACCTAACCTAACCTAACCTAACCTAACCTAACCTAACCTAACCTAACCTAACCTAACCTAACCTAACCTAACCTAACCTAACCTAACCTAACCTAACCTAACCTAACCTAACCTAACCTAACCTAACCTAACCTAACCTAACCTAACCTAACCTAACCTAACCTAACCTAACCTAACCTAACCTAACCTAACCTAACCTAACCTAACCTAACCTAACCTAACCTAACCTAACCTAACCTAACCTAACCTAACCTAACCTAACCTAACCTAACCTAACCTAACCTAACCTAACCTAACCTAACCTAACCTAACCTAACCTAACCTAACCTAACCTAACCTAACCTAACCTAACCTAACCTAACCTAACCTAACCTAACCTAACCTAACCTAACCTAACCTAACCTAACCTAACCTAACCTAACCTAACCTAACCTAACCTAACCTAACCTAACCTAACCTAACCTAACCTAACCTAACCTAACCTAACCTAACCTAACCTAACCTAACCTAACCTAACCTAACCTAACCTAACCTAACCTAACCTAACCTAACCTAACCTAACCTAACCTAACCTAACCTAACCTAACCTAACCTAACCTAACCTAACCTAACCTAACCTAACCTAACCTAACCTAACCTAACCTAACCTAACCTAACCTAACCTAACCTAACCTAACCTAACCTAACCTAACCTAACCTAACCTAACCTAACCTAACCTAACCTAACCTAACCTAACCTAACCTAACCTAACCTAACCTAACCTAACCTAACCTAACCTAACCTAACCTAACCTAACCTAACCTAACCTAACCTAACCTAACCTAACCTAACCTAACCTAACCTAACCTAACCTAACCTAACCTAACCTAACCTAACCTAACCTAACCTAACCTAACCTAACCTAACCTAACCTAACCTAACCTAACCTAACCTAACCTAACCTAACCTAACCTAACCTAACCTAACCTAACCTAACCTAACCTAACCTAACCTAACCTAACCTAACCTAACCTAACCTAACCTAACCTAACCTAACCTAACCTAACCTAACCTAACCTAACCTAACCTAACCTAACCTAACCTAACCTAACCTAACCTAACCTAACCTAACCTAACCTAACCTAACCTAACCTAACCTAACCTAACCTAACCTAACCTAACCTAACCTAACCTAACCTAACCTAACCTAACCTAACCTAACCTAACCTAACCTAACCTAACCTAACCTAACCTAACCTAACCTAACCTAACCTAACCTAACCTAACCTAACCTAACCTAACCTAACCTAACCTAACCTAACCTAACCTAACCTAACCTAACCTAACCTAACCTAACCTAACCTAACCTAACCTAACCTAACCTAACCTAACCTAACCTAACCTAACCTAACCTAACCTAACCTAACCTAACCTAACCTAACCTAACCTAACCTAACCTAACCTAACCTAACCTAACCTAACCTAACCTAACCTAACCTAACCTAACCTAACCTAACCTAACCTAACCTAACCTAACCTAACCTAACCTAACCTAACCTAACCTAATAACTTAACTTAACTTAACTTAACTTAACTTAACTAACTTAACTTAACTTAACTTAACTTAACTTAACTTCCCCCCCCCACCTGCTTCTTCTTCCCCTCTCGTCTCACCCTACTCTCTCATCTACCACCCCACCCCACCCCACCCACCCCACCCCCCCCAACCCACCCACCATAACCTAACCTAACCTAACCTCACCTAACCTAACCTAACCTAACCTAACCTAACCTAACCTAACCTAACCTAACCTAACCTAACCTAACCTAACCTAACCTAACCTAACCTAACCTAACCTAACCTAACCTAACCTAACCTAACCTAACCTAACCTAACCTAACCTAACCTAACCTAACCTAACCTAACCTAACCTAACCTAACCTAACCTAACCTAACCTAACCTAACCTAACCTAACCTAACCTAACCTAACCTAACCTAACCTAACCTAACCTAACCTAACCTAACCTAACCTAACCTAACCTAACCTAACCTAACCTAACCTAACCTAACCTAACCTAACCTAACCTAACCTAACCTAACCTAACCTAACCTAACCTAACCTAACCTAACCTAACCTAACCTAACCTAACCTAACCTAACCTAACCTAACCTAACCTAACCTAACCTAACCTAACCTAACCTAACCTAACCTAACCTAACCTAACCTAACCTAACCTAACCTAACCTAACCTAACCTAACCTAACCTAACCTAACCTAACCTAACCTAACCTAACCTAACCTAACCTAACCTAACCTAACCTAACCTAACCTAACCTAACCTAACCTAACCTAACCTAACCTAACCTAACCTAACCTAACCTAACCTAACCTAACCTAACCTAACCTAACCTAACCTAACCTAACCTAACCTAACCTAACCTAACCTAACCTAACCTAACCTAACCTAACCTAACCTAACCTAACCTAACCTAACCTAACCTAACCTAACCTAACCTAACCTAACCTAACCTAACCTAACCTAACCTAACCTAACCTAACCTAACCTAACCTAACCTAACCTAACCTAACCTAACCTAACCTAACCTAACCTAACCTAACCTAACCTAACCTAACCTAACCTAACCTAACCTAACCTAACCTAACCTAACCTAACCTAACCTAACCTAACCTAACCTAACCTAACCTAACCTAACCTAACCTAACCTAACCTAACCTAACCTAACCTAACCTAACCTAACCTAACCTAACCTAACCTAACCTAACCTAACCTAACCTAACCTAACCTAACCTAACCTAACCTAACCTAACCTAACCTAACCTAACCTAACCTAACCTAACCTAACCTAACCTAACCTAACCTAACCTAACCTAACCTAACCTAACCTAACCTAACCTAACCTAACCTAACCTAACCTAACCTAACCTAACCTAACCTAACCTAACCTAACCTAACCTAACCTAACCTAACCTAACCTAACCTAACCTAACCTAACCTAACCTAACCTAACCTAACCTAACCTAACCTAACCTAACCTAACCTAACCTAACCTAACCTAACCTAACCTAACCTAACCTAACCTAACCTAACCTAACCTAACCTAACCTAACCTAACCTAACCTAACCTAACCTAACCTAACCTAACCTAACCTAACCTAACCTAACCTAACCTAACCTAACCTAACCTAACCTAACCTAACCTAACCTAACCTAACCTAACCTAACCTAACCTAACCTAACCTAACCTAACCTAACCTAACCTAACCTAACCTAACCTAACCTAACCTAACCTAACCTAACCTAACCTAACCTAACCTAACCTAACCTAACCTAACCTAACCTAACCTAACCTAACCTAACCTAACCTAACCTAACCTAACCTAACCTAACCTAACCTAACCTAACCTAACCTAACCTAACCTAACCTAACCTAACCTAACCTAACCTAACCTAACCTAACCTAACCTAACCTAACCTAACCTAACCTAACCTAACCTAACCTAACCTAACCTAACCTAACCTAACCTAACCTAACCTAACCTAACCTAACCTAACCTAACCTAACCTAACCTAACCTAACCTAACCTAACCTAACCTAACCTAACCTAACCTAACCTAACCTAACCTAACCTAACCTAACCTAACCTAACCTAACCTAACCTAACCTAACCTAACCTAACCTAACCTAACCTAACCTAACCTAACCTAACCTAACCTAACCTAACCTAACCTAACCTAACCTAACCTAACCTAACCTAACCTAACCTAACCTAACCTAACCTAACCTAACCTAACCTAACCTAACCTAACCTAACCTAACCTAACCTAACCTAACCTAACCTAACCTAACCTAACCTAACCTAACCTAACCTAACCTAACCTAACCTAACCTAACCTAACCTAACCTAACCTAACCTAACCTAACCTAACCTAACCTAACCTAACCTAACCTAACCTAACCTAACCTAACCTAACCTAACCTAACCTAACCTAACCTAACCTAACCTAACCTAACCTAACCTAACCTAACCTAACCTAACCTAACCTAACCTAACCTAACCTAACCTAACCTAACCTAACCTAACCTAACCTAACCTAACCTAACCTAACCTAACCTAACCTAACCTAACCTAACCTAACCTAACCTAACCTAACCTAACCTAACCTAACCTAACCTAACCTAACCTAACCTAACCTAACCTAACCTAACCTAACCTAACCTAACCTAACCTAACCTAACCTAACCTAACCTAACCGAGTCGCGCTCCAAACGCCGTCGAAAACGCCACGAAATTGAGACGCTCCGCACGGGAAAAATCGCTAAAATAGGATTTTTTAACGCTACAGTGAAGTGCAATATATGAAAAGTTGCGGAAAGTGACAGCGCTACCACTAGTGAAATCCTTATTGCGCTAAGTGATTTTTCCAAAAAGTTATAAGTGAAAAAGTGCAATTTTACCAAGATAATTTTCTTCAAAGGCGATTTTCTCAAAATTGGCAGCGACGACCTACACTTTTTATTTGACCCCTGGAAGGGCCTTCTGAAGCCCTACCATTTTGACGTCTTTGCCGAATTTTTCCGCGCAGGCGCGCGGAATAAAAGGCAAAAAAACAAAAACCACGTGGACACGAGGTTGGTGATCCGGGACTGCTGGAAGAAATTTGACATCGGGACCACGTTGGCACCGTCGCAGCCATCCGGGAGGCGTTTTCAGAAAAGATTAAAGTTAAGTTTCCGCTGAGAAATCAATTTTCAAAATTTTTTCCATTTTTAAAATTGTATATCTCTTGAAAGAGATCTGTAACATAGTTATTTTAATTATAATTCTGAAAGCCCTTAAGGTCCTCTATAATATATAAAAAATTCGACATGCATTGATCAACTGGTTTTGGAGAAAAAAATTTTTGAAATTTGTATGGGGACACGTGGTACCCTTAATAATTAGAAATTTCTTATTTTATTAATATATTTAGATAAGACACAAAATTTTAGTACTATAAGCTCTTTTTTGTTTCAATTGGACCATTTTTAAAATTTTTATTGAATTTTTTGTAAAAATTTATGTGATTTTTAGCTTTTAAAAATCTAGAAGTTGTCATTCTGTGTAAAGGGGTTGACCATTGTATTGCGCTTGTCAATACCTTTCATACAAGCCCAAACACGGGTCAATTCGGCCCAAAGCTGCCAAAGTTACGTTTGGACGGCCATTTTGTCCGCCATCTTGAAAATTTTCTAAGTTCCATATCTCCTCACCCAGGTGTCGTAGCCTGTTGGGATTTTCGGTCAAGACATCACCTTTACCCAAACTAGTGAATTCCCCCCCGCTTTTATAAAAATTTAGCCCCCCCCCCCTCCCCCTATTATCCCACCCCTCAATTCTTGCCTTTGTATATATGACAGTAGTCCAAACCGCAGTGCTCTAGGATTAAAATTGACAAAACTACGAGCATTACAATCCATAGCCGCCATTTTGTCCGCCATCTTGGAAATTTTCAAAGTAGGATATCTCCGTAACCCCTGCTCAGATCTTGATGGGATTTTTTCCATTAGATTGATACTTACAAAACCTTTCTTGTGAGTTATAATTCGAGACTCTACGTAGAGCAGAAAATTATTTTTAAAAATTTTTATATAGATAATCTCCCACCCCCCTTCCTACCCATCCCCCTAGTTCTAGGCCTCATATCTTTCAAAATTACACTTAACTTTTGACGGCGTTTTGCGCGATATAGACTGTAAGCTATTCATTAAATTAGTATTGACAACACGGGACTCTAGATAGAGTCGATTGAAATTTGACTGGAAATTATATTGTTTATATATTGTTTTTCGGATTCTTGACTCAGGAGCATCTTACCTACTGTTGTCTGGGAATCTATGCGGAGGCCGGTACTCTACATAGAGCTCTCAGATAGCGAACACTTACCTTGTATAGCGCCAATCAGCTACCCTGGTGCCACGAACCTGTGAACATAAAACATTAGATATTAAATTTAGGTAGAAATTAATTTTATAAAACTTATACAAACTTTTTAACAGTGGTAATATCTTACCCATATACATATGACTCTTAACCAACGTTTTCGTTGTGCTCGCGACTAACCTGCAACAAAAAAAAAACGAAATAAATTAGTTCGTACTAAGAACGAATTAAAGGACAATTACGCCTGTGATCCCAGCCTACAGGACAATGTTCGGACTTCGGACACCCTCCAAACCAAAGACGATGGACGAGACAACCCCAGAACAAAGCAAAACTAAACGAACTCCAACTCCTATTGCTCAATCGAGCCATACCTCGAATGTGAGGAGGAGCATTGGAGAGTGGGAGTCCGGGAAATCGGACTCTCACCCCAAGACCTCAACCTCACCAAAGAAGAAGACAAAATCAGTCGAGGCATCAAAGCCAAAACCAAAAGAGACAGCCTCACTGGACAAAACGGTGACTCTACAAAAAACATCGGTGGAGGCAAACGTGAGCCCATCAACCAAAGTCTCTGATAGGATGGCTGAGGCAAGAGCCTGCGTGACCAAAGCAAAGTTACATCTAAACAACTCAAGGAATTTAAAAACTGAAATTAAAGCAGAGGTCACACAGGCTATAGACCGCCTGTACCAACTGGTGAAAGAGAAGGATATGGTAAAAGGAGGAAGAGAATCGAAACAAACAAACGACAACAAAGAGGGATGTGAAGAAGAGAAACAACCGACAAACACAAAAGATGAAAGCAAGCTTTTGGAAAAGCTAGAAGAACACAAAAGACTACTCCAAGAAAACAACGAAAAAATGGACAAATTAAAGAAGACGATAGAAACACAGCAAGAGCTACAGCAGAGTCAAACATACGCGAGTGTAGCAGCGGCCTTCCCCAGGAAACAGTTCCTGGAGCAGGCTGCACTGCACTCGGTTGTTGTCACTGCTGTAGACGAAAAGGAAACAGGAGAGGAAGTCTTGGATAGAATAAGAAAAGCAGTGAATGCCAAGGAAAGTGGAATATCGGTTGAGAAAATCAGGAAAGCAAAGGATAGGAAAGTAATAGTGGGGTGTAAAACCGAAGAAGAACGACAAAAGATCAAAGAAAGACTACAAGGAACGACTGAACTAAAAGTTGAAGAAGTAAAAAATAAAGATCCACTAGTAGTCCTCAAGGACGTCCTCAAATATAACAGCGATGAGGACGTTCTCAGTGCACTAAAAACACAGAACACAGGTACTCTTGGGGACCTAGTGGATCAAAAAATGGAAATTGCGTACAAAAAACAGACGCGCAACCCCCACACACACCATATAGTCATGAGGGTGTCCCCCAAAGTATGGCAGCGACTTGTTCAAGTGGAATCAGTGAAGATCGACCTACAGAGAGTAAGAGTGGCGGATCAAACGCCACTCGTTCAATGCTCCCTCTGCCTAGGCTACGGACATGGCAGGCGATTCTGCGGTGAAACAATAGAAAAGTGCTGTCACTGCGGGGGACTCCACCGGAAGGATAACTGTCCAGAATGGCGAAATGGAGAGGTACCAACATGCACGAATTGTAGACAAGCCAAGCTTGATAGGGCAGACCATAACGCCTTCAGCAGCGAGTGCCCGATTCGTCGCAGATGGGAAGCCTTAGCTAGGGCAAAAATAGCATACTGCTAAAGACACCCCAGGATCAAAAACCTCTTCAGGCAGCGCAACTGGCTATGCAGTAGGTCAAGCAAACTTGCAGAGAAAGGCACTGGCAACTGATGAGATTATACTCGAGGCGAACCGAATGAAATTAGCAGTTGCGCTGCTCCAAGAGCCATACGTTGGATCAGTAGGAAGAATGAAGAATTACGGGACGACCAGGATCTTCCAGAACATAAACCAGGTAGATGGCAACATAAAAGCTGCAATTGCTGTATTTGATGATGACGTGGATGCCGTTCTATGTCCGAATTTTACCACCAACAACATCGTGGTGGTGAAATTGCGAACAAGTGCCTGGGAGATACTGGTGGTCTCGTATTACTTCGAACCCACAGAACCGATCCAACCATACCTTGAACATCTAAGGAACATAAAGCGCTCTGTCGGGAAAGGTAAGATTCTGATGGGTGGAGATGCTAACGCCAAAAGCTCATGGTGGGGCAGCACGGAACAAGATGATAGAGGAGAGGAGATGGCTGGAACCCTAGAGGAAATGGAAATGCAGGTAGTCAACGAAGGAAACACTCCAACTTTCGATACGGTCAGAGGAGGGAAGAATCTGACCAGTTTTATTGATGTGACGGCCTGCGGAACGGAGATGCTGGAATTGATTGAGGACTGGAGAGTGGAGAAAGGCTTGACGAGTTCTGACCACAATGTCATTGTTTTTAAAATTAGGTTAGCTAAATCACACGGAGTTAGTATCAAAAGAAATACTAGAATATACCAAAGCAAAAAAGCAAATTGGGTCCAGTTTCATAAGAAACTGGCCGATTTGTTGGCTGAAAATAAAATAACAAAAGAAGAAATAGCAATAATAAACAATAAAATAGATTTAGAAGCAAAAATAGAAGCATATATAGAAGCAATAGTAAAAACATGTAATAGCAGTATCCCAAAGATAAAAACAAAAAAGGTACTTACCTTACCATGGTGGACTGAGGAACTCGCAGAGCTGAAGAGGGAGGTCCGCACAAGGAAGCGTAGAATCCGTTGCGCAGCGCCGATCCGTAGGAGGGGTGTCATCGAAGAGTACCTGCAAAAGAAACAAGAGTATGAGCTACTGGCAAAGCATGAGCAGACAGCCAGCTGGAAAAAGTTCTGTGAAAAGCAGGACAGGGAAGGTGTGTGGGAGGGTATCTACAGGGTTGTTGGAAGGACATCGAAGAGACAGGAGGACTTACCACTAATTGTGGGGGGAGAGGTTCTGAGTCCGGAAGACTCGGCAAAAACGCTTGCGGTTGCCTTTTATCCTGACGATGACAGGGATAAGGACAATGCTTATCACAAGCAAATTAGGAAGGAGGCCGAACAAGTAAACGAGCCGGGTCATGATGAACACCATGACCCGCCGTTTACTTCTGTGGAGCTGGAAATTGTAGTGAAAAGCTTCTGTCCAAAAAAGGCACCGGGTGCTGATGGCTTAACAGCTGATATATGCATGCACGCAATCAACCAGGATTTGGACCTGTACCTCGCGCTTGCAAACAAGTGCTTAGAACTTGGTCATTTCCCGAAAACCTGGAAGGAGGCCACAGTTATAGTTCTTAGGAAACCTGGTAAGGATAACTATACACAGGCTAAATCCTACAGGCCAATAGGGTTATTGCCGGTATTGGGAAAAATCCTGGAGAAGCTTATCGTAACAAGATTGAAGTGGCATCTTATCCCCAGAATGAGCAGGCGGCAATACGGGTTCATGCCCCAGAGAAGCACCGAAGACTCTCTCTATGTCTTGTTACAACACATACGAAGTAAACTAGATCAGAAAAAACTTGTGACAATGATCTCACTGGACATAGAGGGAGCCTTTGACAGTGCTTGGTGGCCCGTAATAAGAACCCGTTTAGCCGCGGAGAATTGTCCGATCAATATAAGAAGGATCGTGGACTCATACCTGGACGAAAGAAAGGTGAAAGTCAGGTATGCGGGAGCAGAGGTCACTAGGATAGCTACAAAAGGTTGTGTGCAGGGGTCAGTGGGGGGCCCGATCCTCTGGAACCTCATCTTGGATCCTCTGTTGAAGGGTCTACAGGAGCGGGGCACCTACTGTCAGGCATTCGCTGATGACGTTGTTATGGTGTTCGACGGTGACTCGGCGATGGAGATTCAGCGTAGTGCGAATGCTGCTCTCGCTTATGTTCGGGAGTGGGGTGTCAAAAATAAGCTCACTTTCGCTCCGCATAAGACAAATGCGATGCTTATAACGAGGAAACTCAAATATGACACACCACGCCTGAGCATGGGCGGGATCAGCATTGGCATGTCGGACGAGTTTAGGATTCTGGGGCTCACAATCGACAACAAGCTCACATTTAATAGCCACGTTGCAAGCGTCTGCAAAAAGGCGTTAAATCTCTACAAGCAGTTGTCGAGAGCCGCCAGGATCAGCTGGGGTCTCCATCCCGAAATCATCCGCGTTATCTACACCGCAGTTGTCGAGCCGACAATTATGTACGCTTCAAGCGCTTGGTCACCAGCGACCAGGAAACTGTGCGTTCAAAAACAGCTCAACGCTGTTCAGAGAGGCTTTGCTCAGAAGCTCACGAGAGCGTATCGCACAGTCTCTCTGAACGCTGCGTTAGTTCTGGCTGGGATATTGCCTTTAGACCTGCGAATACAGGAGGCAGCTGCTCTGTATCTGGCAAAACGAGGAATATCCCAATCAGAACTAATGGATAGAGAAGTGGAGCGGATGGAGGCTTACGAAGGACTACCTCACCCGGCAGAACATATGCGCCTGGAGTTCGTTAGCTTGATTGACCGTGAGGACGTCAACAGCCATAGTAACCAAGCAGTACGGATCTACACAGACGGAAGTAAAATTGATGGCAAAGTTGGTGCGGCATTGTCCTTCTGGAACAATGACGCTGAGACCAAAGCCATCAAATTGAAACTGTCATCCTACTGCACGGTTTATCAGGCTGAACTTCTGGCCATATGGAAAGCTACGTGTGAAATCCTGAAGCGCCCTGAAAACAACTTCGGAATATACAGCGACTCGAGATCTGCATTGGAGTCAATCACTAATCCGAACTCCATCCACCCACTAGCTGTAGACACACGAAAAAACCTGAAGGCAATAAAACATCAAAACAAAGAAGTGGAGATGTTCTGGATAAAAGCCCACGCCGGATTGCAGGGAAATGAAAGAGCAGACCAACTTGCTAAAAACGCAGCCCTCAAATTGAAGAACAAACCGGCATACGATGCGTGTCCGATTTCATCTGTCAAGAGACAGATACGTACGGAGTCCCTTGACAGATGGAACCGAAGATACATGGCAGAAGACACGGCCGCTGCAACAAAAGTTTTCTTCCCGGATGCAATTGAGGCGTACAGAGTTGTCAGAAGATATGAACCTACAAGTGTCATGACACAGGTGCTAACGGGGCATGGCGGGTTCTCTGAATATCTGACTCGCTTCAGATGTAAGGAGAACCCATCATGCATCTGTGACCCTGACAAATATGAATCCGCACAGCATATCATCTTCGATTGTCCAGTCTATGGTAGAGTAAGATATGAGGCCGAAAACATCTTAGATTGCTCAATTAATATTCAAAACGCGAAAAACATTATGGCGGACAAAATAAAAAGACCTAAGTTTATAGAGTTCTGTACAATGATAGCCAAAAAAGTAATAAATAAAAATAAGTAGTTAGATAATATATGAATTTACACATATTATTGAATATGAGTAAAATGCATAAAATTAAAATTGTCAAAAGAAAGTAGTATATAAGTTGGATAGAACTAGACTTAAGTTTAAATAAAGTAATATAATATAAGTGAAAAACAATGTAAATAAACAAAACTTCCCCAAAAAACCCCAAAAAACTGTAACCCTGTAGAAAGTAAGATAAATGTATAAAACCTGTGTAAATATGTGTAAAACTTCAAAACTGTATTAAATATAAGGAAAATATATAAATAAAGAAATAAGATAAAAAATGACTCTGATCAAGTCAGAGGAAAAAAAGGTAGGCTAGCTCGCGGGCCGGGACATAGCTCCCGGACAGGAACAAAAAAAAAAAAAAAAAAAAAAAAAAACCTAACCTAACCTAACCTAACCTAACCTAACCTAACCTAACCTAACCTAACCTAACCTAACCTAACCTAACCTAACCTAACCTAACCTAACCTAACCTAACCTAACCTAACCTAACCTAACCTAACCTAACCTAACCTAACCTAACCTAACCTAACCTAACCTAACCTAACCTAACCTAACCTAACCTAACCTAACCTAACCTAACCTAACCTAACCTAACCTAACCTAACCTAACCTAACCTAACCTAACCTAACCTAACCTAACCTAACCTAACCTAACCTAACCTAACCTAACCTAACCTAACCTAACCTAACCTAACCTAACCTAACCTAACCTAACCTAACCTAACCTAACCTAACCTAACCTAACCTAACCTAACCTAACCTAACCTAACCTAACCTAACCTAACCTAACCTAACCTAACCTAACCTAACCTAACCTAACCTAACCTAACCTAACCTAACCTAACCTAACCTAACCTAACCTAACCTAACCTAACCTAACCTAACCTAACCTAACCTAACCTAACCTAACCTAACCTAACCTAACCTAACCTAACCTAACCTAACCTAACCTAACCTAACCTAACCTAACCTAACCTAACCTAACCTAACCTAACCTAACCTAACCAGTCGCGGTCCAAACGCCATCGAGAGCGCCACGAAAACAAGTCGTTCCGCAGCAGAAAAATCGTAAAAATAGGCAAATTAAGTGCTACATACCCGTGCGATACGTCAAAAGAAGCGGATTAGTGCAGTGCACATTTTTGTGAAAACCGGACACTCCGCAAACAAATTTCCACGGAGTTATTGAAGAAAAAGTGCTTATTTGTGAAATTTTGAAACTTCAAAGTAATTTTATTCTGATGCTTCAGCGACGACCTAGTGTTTTTTTGGTGCCTCTGGGAAGACCTTTTAGAGGAGCATATTTTGATACCTTTTGCCGATTTTTCCCGCTAAGGATCGCGGAGTAATCAGCAAAAAAACAAAAACCACGTGGCCACGTGGTCAGTGATCCAGAGCAGCAGCACGAGGACTGACGACGGGGTGGCGTGGAGGCAGCAGCGAGGATCAAGAAGGCATTTTCGGATCTGAAAAAAGTTAAGTTTTCGCTGAAATATGGACTTTTTAAAATTTTAAATTTTTTAAACTTCTATAGCTCACTCAAACGATCGACGACATATATTTTTTATTTATTGATATTGTTAGAAATAAGGCCCCCTTCCATTTAAAATTTTTAGATTTAAAATTGAGTGAATACTTTTGGAGATATAGAATTTTGAAATATCAAGGTCACCACGAGGTCACACTTAAGAAATAGTTAGAGCAATATCATTAATCACATTTCATAAAATTATATTATTTTAGACTTATTTCCTATTTTGTTTTGGAAATTTCAACAAATTGTAAATTTTAATCAAGTTTTTAAGTAAAAATTATTGTTTTTTGTAAATATAAAATAAAGGGGCATATCTGTCGCAGTGTGAGGGCTTGTATTGGACAGTGCTTGTAAAGACCTATTCAACGAGCCCAAACACGGCATATTTAGCTTTAAATTTGACGAAGTTGGTTCAGAGCGGCCATATTGGACGCCATTTTGGATATTTTTAAAGTGGCATAACTTTTTTGTTTATTGTTAGATTAAGACGAGGTTTTCTGTTTTGGCATTGCCCCAACTCATACCACCTGACTGCGTAGTAAAATACTCTATGTAGAGTCGTATATTAAGTACCTATTCTGACACGCGGAGACGATAGCTTGGGTTAAGGCCATTACGGAGACTCCAAACACCCTAGTCCTAAGTTTATTTTTGAGGCTGTAGCAGCATTTTAAATTTTTGGCAGCCATTTTGGAAGCCATATTGGATATTTTCGATACCTCGTATCTCGAGAACCATTGCTCCGATTTGAAAACGGTTTTCAGTTAACTATTGGCCACCTTTGGACCTTCTTATTGGACTCATTAAATGGACTCTAGATAGAGTCGACTCTACTTTTTCGTAAAACGATAATAATACTACCTTACCTATATAAAGTATACCTTACCATACTTACCTGCGTAATCTCCTGCGTTCCGACGCTGGTTGGCCGATGTGCAGGGTACCTGAAACAAAAAAGTGTTAAATTTATATAACTTTTACAAACCTTTACTTACTTTTTACTTTTTAATTTAGTTTTAATCATTTTATCGTGCCTTCGAGAATGTTCGGAATTCGTACACCTACCCAAAAGACTGTGGATTCTGTGAAAACTGATATCCCTAAGCCCCCTGAGATGATAGAGACGGCAGGACCTATACCCGAAACGACTGAGACCTCCAACGTGAGGCGCAGCATCGGAGAGTGGGAGACGGGCAAAGCGGATGCTAAAGCCAAGGCCTCAGCAAGCCCAAAGAAGGTAGGTCCGGCACTGGCGGGACCTTCCAAACCAAAGGCCAAGACAGTTCTCTCCCAGGAGAGCCGAATAGCGTGCAGAACGTATTTTGACGCGGTGGGAAGCTCGCCAGAGCCGGAAAAACCTAAATACGCTGATAGAGTTGCGGAAGCCCGTGCTTGCCTACATAGAGCAAAGATGCAACTGGGGAGTGCGCGCAACATACGGACCGACATCAAAACTGATGTCACCTTGGCAGTGGAGCGACTCTACCAGCTGGTGAAAGAGGCAGAAATGGGAAAGGGAAAGGAAGATAAGACTCAAAAAAGGAGACAGGAGGGAGGGAAGGAGGAGGGAGAACTGGTTCTTGCTCCTACCACCCCTCCTGCCTCTAAATCAGAGTCTGATCTGATAAGGAAACTGGAGGAACACAGTAAGCTCCTGAGGGAAAATAACGGGAGGATGGATGCTCTGAAAGAGGCGATAGAGCGTCAGAAAGAGATCATGGAGAAGACCACATACGCGGGTGTAGCAGCGGGGCAAACCAGGAGGAAACTCCCGGAGCATACCGCTCTGCACTCCGTAGTGGTCTCCTCTAAGAATGAAACTGAGACTGGGGAGGAGGTTCTTAGTAGGATACGGGAAGCAGTTAACGCAAAAGACGGATGGATCAAAGTGGATAGGGTTAGAAAGGCGAAAGATAGGAAGGTAATCGTGGGGTGCCGGACTGAGGAGGAGAAAAGGAAAGTGAAGGAAAGATTGGCAAAAGAAGAGACTCACCTCAATGTCGAGGAGGTCAAAAACAAAGACCCTCTTCTGATCCTTATGGGCGTCTTACAGTACAACAGTGACGAAGATGTTCTAAACGCCCTGAAGAACCAGAATCGTAGTGTTTTTGACGGCCTCGACAAAGAGGACTATAGAGTAGAAATAAGATATAGGAAGAAAACAAGGAATCCTCACACCTGCCACATAGTCCTCAGGGTATCCACTAAAGTGTGGAACAGAATGCTGGATGCACAAGACATCCAAATCGACCTGCAGAAGATCAGAGTGGCCGACCAGTCCCCGCTAGTACAGTGCTCACTGTGCCTGGGTTACGGCCACGGCAGGCGATTTTGTAAGGAGTCTGTAGAAATATGCAGCCACTGTGGAGGACCTCACATGAGAACGGAGTGCGCAGACTGGCTCGCTGGAATCGCCCCGACATGCAGCAACTGCAAGCGTGCTAGACACACAGTGGTGGATCACAGTGCCTTTAGCCAGGAATGTCCAGTGAGGAGGAAGTGGGACGCACTGGCTCGAGCTACCATTGCTTATTGCTGAGGGCACCTACTGCAATAACACCGCACGCAGGATAGCTACCCCAGCGAACACAAAACCCAATCTCGTGGTCCAAGCCAACCTTCAAAAGAAGAGATTAGCCACCGACGAGCTGATGATAGAAGCAAACAACAGGCAAGTGGCTTTCGCTCTGCTCCAGGAGCCCTACGTGGGTGGGATAAGAAGTATGAAGAGTTACAGAGGAGCGAGAGTCTTCCAGTGCACTAGTCCAGGAGAGGGTAGTGTAAAAGCAGCCATAGTGGTCTTTGACCATGATATGGACGTTACACAGTTCCCCGAACTCACCACAAACAACATCGTAGTGGTGAGGATAAGAACTGGTGCCTGGGAGATCACCGCAGTCTCTTTCTACCTCGAACCCGATCAGCCCATTGGACCATACCTGGAGCAGCTCAAACAAATTGGAGACAAGCTTGGACCTACGAGAATTATTATGGGCGGAGATTCTAATGCCAAGAACATCTGGTGGGGTAGCCCGGTGGTAGATCATAGAGGCGAAGATATGTCTGGCGCTCTGGAAGAGATGAATCTGCAGGTGCTCAACAATGGTGAAACTCCTACTTTTGACACTGTTAGGGGGAACCGGACGTACACCAGCTATGTAGACATAACGGCCTGCACTGAAGATCTGCTCAGCCTAGTGGAAGACTGGAATGTTGAAGAAGACCTAGTAAACTCGGATCACAACGCTATTACTTTTAAAATTAGACTAACAAAATCAAAAGGCATAAATATACAAAGAACTACAAGGCTCTACAACACAAAGAAAGCAAATTGGAAAAAGTTTCTTGAGAAACTTGACCAATTTAAAATAGAAAATAAAATCACAAAAGTAGAAATAGATAAAATCAACAATAAAACAGAGTTAGAGGAAATAGTTAATAAATATATGGACATAATTAAGCAAGCATGCAAAGCAGTAATACCAGAAAAGAAATCAAATGAAAAACTTACCCTGCCGTGGTGGTCCGAAGAACTAGCTGACATGAAGAAGAAGGTCTCCACTTTGAGGCGCAGAATCCGATGTGCAGCGCTGGTCCGGAGAGCCAAGGTCATCCGCGAGTACCTGCAAGAAAAAGAAAATTATGAGTGTGAAGTTCAGAAGGCTCAAACAAGGAGCTGGAAAGAGTTCTGTAAAAAGCAAGATGGAGAGGGAATCTGGGAGGGAGTTTACAGAGTCATTGGGAGGACAATCAAGCGACAAGAAGACATGCCCCTGATAAAAGACGGACGAACACTGGATCCGAAGGAGTCCACCAGATTGCTGGCCGAGACCTTCTACCCCGAGGACACTGAGGAAGGAGAAAGTATAATCCACATGCAGACCAGAGATAGAGCAAACCGGGCAAACGAGCCGGTTCATGGTGAGAAACATGACCCACCGTTTACCAAGGAGGAACTACGATCTGCAGCGGAAAGTTTCAATCCGAAGAAAGCCCCGGGTTTGGATGGTCTCACGGCTGATATCTGCCAGCGTATTGTGTTCAGTAACGTCGACTTCAATCTCGCAATATTCAACAAATGCCTGGAACACAATCACTTCCCCGACCCCTGGAAGGAGGCAACGGTAGTAGTACTCAGAAAGCCGGGAAAGGACTCCTACACCAATCCTAAGTCCTATAGGCCCATAGGTCTTCTTCCAGTGATGGGAAAGATTTTGGAGAAGATGATTGTAAGAAGGTTGAAGTGGTACCTGCTCCCAAAATTTAACCCTCGCCAATACGGATTCATGCCCCAAAAAAGCACCGAGGACTCCCTCTATGACCTGATGAACTACATACGCGGAAAGCTGGAAGCTAAAAAACTAATCACAATGATTTCACTGGACATAGAGGGAGCCTTCGACAGCGCATGGTGGCCCGCAATGAAAGTTCGACTGGCGGAAGAGGAATGCCCTGTCAACATTCGCAGAATGATTGACAGCTACCTACACAATAGAAGGGTAAGAGTAAGGTACGCGGGAGAGGAGCACGTGAGGAGAACTAATAAAGGGTGTGTTCAGGGATCAATTGGAGGTCCAATTCTATGGAACCTTCTGCTGGACCCCCTGCTAAGGGAACTGGAAGCGCAGGGTGATTACTGTCAGGCCTTTGCAGATGATGTGGTGTTGATTTTCGATGGTGACACGGCGAGTGAAGTTCAGGGACGGGCAAATTCCGCCCTCGCCCATGTTCAGGAGTGGGGTGTCAAGAATAAGCTTAAATTTGCTCCAACCAAAACCAAAGCTATGCTTATTACTAGGAAGCTAAAACATGACACCCCACTGCTGAGAATGGGCGGGGTCGATATAGGCATGTCTCCTGAGATAAAAATCTTGGGTCTCACTATCGACCACAAACTTACCTTCAGCGCGCACACTGCAGAGGTCTGCAGGAAAGCCCTTAACATCTACAAACAGCTCTCCAGAGCGGCGAAGGTCAGCTGGGGGCTTCACCCGGAAGTTGTCCGGATTATATATACGGCAACAGTAGAACCAGTGGTCACGTACGCGGCTAGTGCCTGGGCTCAGGCAACAGAGAAGCTAGGGGTGCAAAGGAAACTTAATGCCGTGCAGAGGGGATTTGCGCAAAAACTGTGCAGAGCATACCGCACTGTCTCCCTGAACTCGGCACTGGTGCTGGCCGGGATACTTCCGCTTGACCTCCGGATCAGAGAGGCAGCTGCCCTCTACGAGGCCAAGCGAGGAGTACCCCGGCTATCACTAGGAGACAGGGAGGTAGAGCGTGTCGTTCCATATGCCATGTTGGATCACCCGGCAGAACATATGAGCCTGGAGTTCGTGAGCCTGTTAGACCAGCAACAAGTGGATGACCACAACAACCAAGCAGTAAGAATCTTTACTGATGGTAGCAAGATTGATGGTGAGGTTGGAGCTGCGCTATCCCTATGGGAGAGCGCGGCTGAAACCAAAGCCGTCAAACTTAAGCTACCATCATACTGCACAGTCTATCAGGCGGAACTCCTGGCCATATGCAAGGCCACGAGGATAATCCTACAGCGCAGAGAAAGCTCTTTTGGAGTTTATAGCGACTCAAGATCCTCGCTGGAAACTATAACAAACCCCGGTTCCCTTCACTCTTTGGCAGTGGAGAGTAGAAAGAATATAGCAGCAGCCCGACTCCAGAATAAGGCAGTGACCTTATTCTGGATCAAAGCACACGCGGGGCTAGAAGGGAACGAGCGTGCAGACGAACTGGCCAAAGCAGCGGCACACTCGGTAAAAAGAAAACCTGATTACGACAGGTGCCCGGTTTCATTCGTCAAGCGACAAATCCGTATGGAGTCCCTTGACGAATGGAACCATAGGTACATGTCGGGTCAAACCGCCGCAGTAACGAAACTGTTTTTCCCCGACGCAATCGAAGCTTATAAGCTAGTAAGGAAGCTCCGACCAACCGGCGTCGTAACGCAATTTATGACAGGGCACGGTGGATTCTCTGAATACTTGAACCGGTTCAGGTGTAAAGAGAGTCCATCGTGCATATGCGAACCTGGGAAGGACGAAACTGTGGCCCATATACTGTTGGAGTGCCCGGCATATGGTTCTGAGAGATATGAGGTAGAGCAAGAAATGGACGTTAAACTAACTGTAAATAGTATACATGAAATTATGAAAGATAAAAACAACCGTCCAAAATTTATAAAATTTTGTACTAATGTAAGTAAACTAGTTATAAAACGAAATAAATAGGATTAAGCAATATATGATGAATATATATACTGAGTTATATATATAAGCATACTATAAATATGTAGTCTCGCAAATGGAAAAAGGCAAATGTACAAATAATATTAAGAGAACTCTGTGAAAATCGGAAATATGTAAATATTAAAAGAACAAAACTAAAAACAAAGTTGTTAGATGTAAGAAAATAGATAATAATTTAAACTAAGTACGTACCTGTAAGAAAAACCCCAAAAATTGTTAAACCTCAATCTCAAACAAGTAACAAGCTGTTGTATATATATTTGAAAATAAAAAGCCTGAAAACATGTTCCCCAAATAATGAGAATAGACGCTGGCATCCCACCAGTGAAAGTGAGAGATGGAATGATGAAAGAACTGGAATGTAGAGAATGAAATGAGAGATGAATGAAAATGACTCTGACCACGTCAGAGGTAGGTGTAGGCTAGCTCGCGGGCCGGGACATCGCTCCCGGACAGGAAACAAAAAAAAAAAAAAAAAACCTAACCTAACCTAACCTAACCTAACCTAACCTAACCTAACCTAACCTAACCTAACCTAACCTAACCTAACCTAACCTAACCTAACCTAACCTAACCTAACCTAACCTAACCTAACCTAACCTAACCTAACCTAACCAGTCGCGGTCCAAACGCCATCGAGAGCGCCACGAAAACAAGTCGTTCCGCAGCAGAAAAATCGTAAAAATAGGCAAATTAAGTGCTACATACCCGTGCGATACGTCAAAAGAAGCGGATTAGTGCAGTGCACATTTTTGTGAAAACCGGACACTCCGCAAACAAATTTCCACGGAGTTATTGAAGAAAAAGTGCTTATTTGTGAAATTTTGAAACTTCAAAGTAATTTTATTCTGATGCTTCAGCGACGACCTAGTGTTTTTTTGGTGCCTCTGGGAAGACCTTTTAGAGGAGCATATTTTGATACCTTTTGCCGATTTTTCCCGCTAAGGATCGCGGAGTAATCAGCAAAAAAACAAAAACCACGTGGCCACGTGGTCAGTGATCCAGAGCAGCAGCACGAGGACTGACGACGGGGTGGCGTGGAGGCAGCAGCGAGGATCAAGAAGGCATTTTCGGATCTGAAAAAAGTTAAGTTTTCGCTGAAATATGGACTTTTTAAAATTTTAAATTTTTTAAACTTCTATAGCTCACTCAAACGATCGACGACATATATTTTTTATTTATTGATATTGTTAGAAATAAGGCCCCCTTCCATTTAAAATTTTTAGATTTAAAATTGAGTGAATACTTTTGGAGATATAGAATTTTGAAATATCAAGGTCACCACGAGGTCACACTTAAGAAATAGTTAGAGCAATATCATTAATCACATTTCATAAAATTATATTATTTTAGACTTATTTCCTATTTTGTTTTGGAAATTTCAACAAATTGTAAATTTTAATCAAGTTTTTAAGTAAAAATTATTGTTTTTTGTAAATATAAAATAAAGGGGCATATCTGTCGCAGTGTGAGGGCTTGTATTGGACAGTGCTTGTAAAGACCTATTCAACGAGCCCAAACACGGCATATTTAGCTTTAAATTTGACGAAGTTGGTTCAGAGCGGCCATATTGGACGCCATTTTGGATATTTTTAAAGTGGCATAACTTTTTTGTTTATTGTTAGATTAAGACGAGGTTTTCTGTTTTGGCATTGCCCCAACTCATACCACCTGACTGCGTAGTAAAATACTCTATGTAGAGTCGTATATTAAGTACCTATTCTGACACGCGGAGACGATAGCTTGGGTTAAGGCCATTACGGAGACTCCAAACACCCTAGTCCTAAGTTTATTTTTGAGGCTGTAGCAGCATTTTAAATTTTTGGCAGCCATTTTGGAAGCCATATTGGATATTTTCGATACCTCGTATCTCGAGAACCATTGCTCCGATTTGAAAACGGTTTTCAGTTAACTATTGGCCACCTTTGGACCTTCTTATTGGACTCATTAAATGGACTCTAGATAGAGTCGACTCTACTTTTTCGTAAAACGATAATAATACTACCTTACCTATATAAAGTATACCTTACCATACTTACCTGCGTAATCTCCTGCGTTCCGACGCTGGTTGGCCGATGTGCAGGGTACCTGAAACAAAAAAGTGTTAAATTTATATAACTTTTACAAACCTTTACTTACTTTTTACTTTTTAATTTAGTTTTAATCATTTTATCGTGCCTTCGAGAATGTTCGGAATTCGTACACCTACCCAAAAGACTGTGGATTCTGTGAAAACTGATATCCCTAAGCCCCCTGAGATGATAGAGACGGCAGGACCTATACCCGAAACGACTGAGACCTCCAACGTGAGGCGCAGCATCGGAGAGTGGGAGACGGGCAAAGCGGATGCTAAAGCCAAGGCCTCAGCAAGCCCAAAGAAGGTAGGTCCGGCACTGGCGGGACCTTCCAAACCAAAGGCCAAGACAGTTCTCTCCCAGGAGAGCCGAATAGCGTGCAGAACGTATTTTGACGCGGTGGGAAGCTCGCCAGAGCCGGAAAAACCTAAATACGCTGATAGAGTTGCGGAAGCCCGTGCTTGCCTACATAGAGCAAAGATGCAACTGGGGAGTGCGCGCAACATACGGACCGACATCAAAACTGATGTCACCTTGGCAGTGGAGCGACTCTACCAGCTGGTGAAAGAGGCAGAAATGGGAAAGGGAAAGGAAGATAAGACTCAAAAAAGGAGACAGGAGGGAGGGAAGGAGGAGGGAGAACTGGTTCTTGCTCCTACCACCCCTCCTGCCTCTAAATCAGAGTCTGATCTGATAAGGAAACTGGAGGAACACAGTAAGCTCCTGAGGGAAAATAACGGGAGGATGGATGCTCTGAAAGAGGCGATAGAGCGTCAGCAAGAGGTCATGGAGAAGACCACATACGCGGGTGTAGCAGCGGGGCAAACCAGGAGGAAACTCCCGGAGCATACCGCTCTGCACTCCGTAGTGGTCTCCTCTAAGAATGAAACTGAGACTGGGGAGGAGGTTCTTAGTAGGATACGGGAAGCAGTTAACGCAAAAGACGGATGGATCAAAGTGGATAGGGTTAGAAAGGCGAAAGATAGGAAGGTAATCGTGGGGTGCCGGACTGAGGAAGAGAAAAGGAAAGTGAAGGAAAGATTGGCAAAAGAAGAGACTCACCTCAATGTCGAGGAGGTCAAAAACAAAGACCCTCTTCTGATCCTTATGGGCGTCTTACAGTACAACAGTGACGAAGATGTTCTAAACGCCCTGAAGAACCAGAATCGTAGTGTTTTTGACGGCCTCGACAAAGAGGACTATAGAGTAGAAATAAGATATAGGAAGAAAACAAGGAATCCTCACACCTGCCACATAGTCCTCAGGGTATCCACTAAAGTGTGGAACAGAATGCTGGATGCACAAGACATCCAAATCGACCTGCAGAAGATCAGAGTGGCCGACCAGTCCCCGCTAGTACAGTGCTCACTGTGCCTGGGTTACGGCCACGGCAGGCGATTTTGTAAGGAGTCTGTAGAAATATGCAGCCACTGTGGAGGACCTCACATGAGAACGGAGTGCGCAGACTGGCTCGCTGGAATCGCCCCGACATGCAGCAACTGCAAGCGTGCTAGACACACAGTGGTGGATCACAGTGCCTTTAGCCAGGAATGTCCAGTGAGGAGGAAGTGGGACGCACTGGCTCGAGCTACCATTGCGTATTGCTGAGGGCACCTACTGCAATAACACCGCACGCAGGATAGCTACCCCAGCGAACACAAAACCCCATCTCGTGGTCCGAACCAACCTTCAAAAGAAGAGATTAGCCACCGACGAGCTGATGATAGAAGCAAACAACAGGCAAGTGGCTTTCGCTCTGCTCCAGGAGCCCTACGTGGGTGGGATAAGAAGTATGAAGAGTTACAGAGGAGCGAGAGTCTTCCAGTGCACTAGTCCAGGAGAGGGTAGTGTAAAAGCAGCCATAGTGGTCTTTGACCATGATATGGACGTTACACAGTTCCCCGAACTCACCACAAACAACATCGTAGTGGTGAGGATAAGAACTGGTGCCTGGGAGATCACCGCAGTCTCTTTCTACCTCGAACCCGATCAGCCCATTGGACCATACCTGGAGCAGCTCAAACAAATTGGAGACAAGCTTGGACCTACGAGAATTATTATGGGCGGAGATTCTAATGCCAAGAACATCTGGTGGGGTAGCCCGGTGGTAGATCATAGAGGCGAAGATATGTCTGGCGCTCTGGAAGAGATGAATCTGCAGGTGCTCAACAATGGTGAAACTCCTACTTTTGACACTGTTAGGGGGAACCGGACGTACACCAGCTATGTAGACATAACGGCCTGCACTGAAGATCTGCTCAGCCTAGTGGAAGACTGGAATGTTGAAGAAGACCTAGTAAACTCGGATCACAACGCTATTACTTTTAAAATTAGACTAACAAAATCAAAAGGCATAAATATACAAAGAACTACAAGGCTCTACAACACAAAGAAAGCAAATTGGAAAAAGTTTCTTGAGAAACTTGACCAATTTAAAATAGAAAATAAAATCACAAAAGTAGAAATAGATAAAATCAACAATAAAACAGAGTTAGAGGAAATAGTTAATAAATATATGGACATAATTAAGCAAGCATGCAAAGCAGTAATACCAGAAAAGAAATCAAATGAAAAACTTACCCTGCCGTGGTGGTCCGAAGAACTAGCTGACATGAAGAAGAAGGTCTCCACTTTGAGGCGCAGAATCCGATGTGCAGCGCTGGTCCGGAGAGCCAAGGTCATCCGCGAGTACCTGCAAGAAAAAGAAAATTATGAGTGTGAAGTTCAGAAGGCTCAAACAAGGAGCTGGAAAGAGTTCTGTGAAAAGCAAGATGGAGAGGGAATCTGGGAGGGAGTTTACAGAGTCATTGGGAGGACAATCAAGCGACAAGAAGACATGCCCCTGATAAAAGACGGACGAACACTGGATCCGAAGGAGTCCACCAGATTGCTGGCCGAGACCTTCTACCCCGAGGACACTGAGGAAGGAGAAAGTATAATCCACATGCAGACCAGAGATAGAGCAAACCGGGCAAACGAGCCGGTTCATGGTGAGAAACATGACCCACCGTTTACCAAGGAGGAACTACGATCTGCAGCGGAAAGTTTCAATCCGAAGAAAGCCCCGGGTTTGGATGGTCTCACGGCTGATATCTGCCAGCGTATTGTGTTCAGTAACGTCGACTTCAATCTCGCAATATTCAACAAATGCCTGGAACACAATCACTTCCCCGACCCCTGGAAGGAGGCAACGGTAGTAGTACTCAGAAAGCCGGGAAAGGACTCCTACACCAATCCTAAGTCCTATAGGCCCATAGGTCTTCTTCCAGTGATGGGAAAGATTTTGGAGAAGATGATTGTAAGAAGGTTGAAGTGGTACCTGCTCCCAAAATTTAACCCTCGCCAATACGGATTTATGCCCCAAAAAAGCACCGAGGACTCCCTCTATGACCTGATGAACTACATACGCGGAAAGCTGGAAGCTAAAAAACTAATCACAATGATTTCACTGGACATAGAGGGAGCCTTCGACAGCGCATGGTGGCCCGCAATGAAAGTTCGACTGGCGGAAGAGGAATGCCCTGTCAACATTCGCAGAATGATTGACAGCTACCTACACAATAGAAGGGTAAGAGTAAGGTACGCGGGAGAGGAGCACGTGAGGAGAACTAATAAAGGGTGTGTTCAGGGATCAATTGGAGGTCCAATTCTATGGAACCTTCTGCTGGACCCCCTGCTAAGGGAACTGGAAGCGCAGGGTGATTACTGTCAGGCCTTTGCAGATGATGTGGTGTTGATTTTCGATGGTGACACGGCGAGTGAAGTTCAGGGACGGGCAAATTCCGCCCTCGCCCATGTTCAGGAGTGGGGTGTCAAGAATAAGCTTAAATTTGCTCCAACCAAAACCAAAGCTATGCTTATTACTAGGAAGCTAAAACATGACACCCCACTGCTGAGAATGGGCGGGGTCGATATAGGCATGTCTCCTGAGATAAAAATCTTGGGTCTCACTATCGACCACAAACTTACCTTCAGCGCGCACACTGCAGAGGTCTGCAGGAAAGCCCTTAACATCTACAAACAGCTCTCCAGAGCGGCGAAGGTCAGCTGGGGGCTTCACCCGGAAGTTGTCCGGATTATATATACGGCAACAGTAGAACCAGTGGTCACGTACGCGGCTAGTGCCTGGGCTCAGGCAACAGAGAAGCTAGGGGTGCAAAGGAAACTTAATGCCGTGCAGAGGGGATTTGCGCAAAAACTGTGCAGAGCATACCGCACTGTCTCCCTGAACTCGGCACTGGTGCTGGCCGGGATACTTCCGCTTGACCTCCGGATCAGAGAGGCAGCTGCCCTCTACGAGGCCAAGCGAGGAGTACCCCGGCTATCACTAGGAGACAGGGAGGTAGAGCGTGTCGTTCCATATGCCATGTTGGATCACCCGGCAGAACATATGAGCCTGGAGTTCGTGAGCCTGTTAGACCAGCAACAAGTGGATGACCACAACAACCAAGCAGTAAGAATCTTTACTGATGGTAGCAAGATTGATGGTGAGGTTGGAGCTGCGCTATCCCTATGGGAGAGCGCGGCTGAAACCAAAGCCGTCAAACTTAAGCTACCATCATACTGCACAGTCTATCAGGCGGAACTCCTGGCCATATGCAAGGCCACGAGGATAATCCTACAGCGCAGAGAAAGCTCTTTTGGAGTTTATAGCGACTCAAGATCCTCGCTGGAAACTATAACAAACCCCGGTTCCCTTCACTCTTTGGCAGTGGAGAGTAGAAAGAATATAGCAGCAGCCCGACTCCAGAATAAGGCAGTGACCTTATTCTGGATCAAAGCACACGCGGGGCTAGAAGGGAACGAGCGTGCAGACGAACTGGCCAAAGCAGCGGCACACTCGGTAAAAAGAAAACCTGATTACGACAGGTGCCCGGTTTCATTCGTCAAGCGACAAATCCGTATGGAGTCCCTTGACGAATGGAACCATAGGTACATGTCGGGTCAAACCGCCGCAGTAACGAAACTGTTTTTCCCCGACGCAATCGAAGCTTATAAGCTAGTAAGGAAGCTCCGACCAACCGGCGTCGTAACGCAATTTATGACAGGGCACGGTGGATTCTCTGAATACTTGAACCGGTTCAGGTGTAAAGAGAGTCCATCGTGCATATGCGAACCTGGGAAGGACGAAACTGTGGCCCATATACTGTTGGAGTGCCCGGCATATGGTTCTGAGAGATATGAGGTAGAGCAAGAAATGGACGTTAAACTAACTGTAAATAGTATACATGAAATTATGAAAGATAAAAACAACCGTCCAAAATTTATAAAATTTTGTACTAATGTAAGTAAACTAGTTATATTAGGTCCTTACATATGAAATTGGCGTTTTTCGTACTGGCCACTTTAATCACAAATTTCTCCTCTTTGGAAGCGGATCCATCGCAAACCACGTCCGAGTTAGCTGCAGGCTGCGGTGTTAGTGATAAAACTGTTTTAATTCACTTGAAGCAAATTGGGAAGATTAAAAAGCTTGAAAGGTGGGTACCTCACGAATTGACTGAAGCAAACCGGCAAACGCGCGTCGACTGCTGCGTTACATTACTAAACCGGCACAATAATGAAGGTATTTTAAACCGAATCATTACCTGTGATGAAAAATGGGTTCTTTACGATAATCGGAAGCGCTCAGCGCAATGGTTGGATCCTGGCCAGCCAGCCAAATCCTGCCCCAAGCGAAAATTAACCCCAAAAAAGTTACTTGTAAGCGTTTGGTGGACTAGTGCCGGTATTGTTCATTACAGTTTTCTCAAATCTGGCCAGACTATTACGGCTGATGTCTATTGTCAGCAATTGCAAACCATGATGGAAAAGCTAGCGGCTAAACAACCTAGGCTGGTCAATCGCTCCACGCCACTGCTGCTTCACGACAACGCTAGACCACACACTGCGCAACAGACGGCTACTAAATTAGAAGTGCTTCAATTGGAAAGTCTAAGACATCCTCCGTACTCCCCGGACCTTGCTCCAACAGATTACCATTTTTTTCGAAATTTGGATAACTTCTTGCAAGGGAAAAAATTCAACTCCGATGGGGCAGTCCAAATCGCCTTCAAAGATTTTATTGATTCCCGTCCGACTGGTTTTTTTAGTAAAGGGATCAATGAACTACCTATAAGATGGCAAAAGTGCATAGAAAATAATGGTTCATACTTTGATTAATTAAATATATTATATTAAAAAATATTCGACTTTTTGTTCCTCCCATACAAAACGCCAATTTCATATGTAAGGACCTAATAAAACGAAATAAATAGGATTAAGCAATATATGATGAATATATATACTGAGTTATATATATAAGCATACTATAAATATGTAGTCTCGCAAATGGAAAAAGGCAAATGTACAAATAATATTAAGAGAACTCTGTGAAAATCGGAAATATGTAAATATTAAAAGAACAAAACTAAAAACAAAATTGTTAGATGTAAGAAAATAGATAATAATTTAAACTAAGTACGTACCTGTAAGAAAAACCCCAAAAATTGTTAAACCTCAATCTCAATGTCATAGAATAAGTAACAAGCTGTTGTATATATATTTGAAAATAAAAAGCCTGAAAACCTGTTCCCCAAATAATGAGAATAGACGCTGGCATCCCACCAGTGAAAGTGAGAGATGGAATGATGAAAGAACTGGAATGTAGAGAATGAAATGAGAGAAGAATGAAAATGACTCTGACCACGTCAGAGGTAGGTGTAGGCTAGCTCGCGGGCCGGGACATCGCTCCCGGACAGGAATAAAAAAAAAAAAAAAAAAAAAACCTAACCTAACCTAACCTAACCTAACCTAACCTAACCTAACCTAACCTAACCTAACCTAACCTAACCTAACCTAACCTAACCTAACCTAACCTAACCTAACCTAACCTAACCTAACCTAACCTAACCTAACCTAACCTTTAAGCCCAAACTCGGCTCAAATAGGACAAGGGGTTTTAAGAATAGACGTTGCCAAATAGTCGAAAATTAAGGGGTAGATTTGGGAATTTTTTAAACATAGTTGCCAAGTCTTTTTCGAAGAAACTCAAACGCCATTGTCTTTCAAATATTGTCAGCAACCACATAAATTTTTTCCAGAATTTTCACTAGCCAGGGGCGCCCGGAAAAAATTTTTTCGTGTTTTTTTGCGGTTGTTGGTTTTACAACCCCTAACTTCAGAGGGCTCCCCCTTAAAATTTTTAAGGGTACAAAAACATAATAAATATTTAACGAGCTAGAACATTTCAATACAGATATTTTATATATTTTTTCAGATTTTTCACTTTTTAACTTTTTTAAATACAAATTTTCTGAAAAGTGCCTTACCGCTCGACCAACCGCAAATAAACTTGTTTTGCATTTTGGGGCGAAACTAGGGGTGCTAGAGCAATTTTGACGTTTTTATCCTGGTCCCCCCCCCTAAAAACCCCCCCCACGGTATCCAGAAGCCGGATACCCTCGGGCCCTCCCCTGATCATTTGGACAAAGTTTCAACCCCCTACCCCCAAAAACGACTTTGGACTTAGAAAAATTTTGACACAAAAAATCCGAATGTTTATTTTCTTTTAAATTTAGTGTTTAAAACTCACCTTAGAATAAAATTGAGACACGTTATATACAATTATAGTCGCTTTTGAAAAGTTTGGTGGTTTCAACCCCTATATTTCATTATTATTAGGCTCAACTTAAAAATTTTATATCTCCAAAACTAAAGGTCCTACAGAAGTGCGGTTTTTTGCATACATTAGGGCTTGGGTTGGAGAATTTTTTAGTTGAGTCGAAAGACTCTACATAGAGTCAAATATTTTTGTATTTTGAAAAATTAGTTTTTTTTTGTTTGTTTGTTTTTATTCTTATGTGAAGTAGAAGTATAGAGTATTTTTAGTAAACTTTAAAAATAGTGACGTTGGTAGAGTCAACTCTACTTTAATAAATTTGACAAATGTTCTATATTTCAAAAAGTTTTTAATGTATCTTGACCAATCAAATATCTGATATCTGACTCTACCAAATTTTTGGGTTTATTGACTCTACAATTTTTAATTAATATTTTGAAAAAATTATTTAATGTATTTGATTACATTATCTGACTCTACCAAGCTTTTTGGGCATTTTTATCGACTCTACAATTTTTATTTTTTATTTTTATCTAAACTTTTATTAGCTTTTATACCCGAAGTTGACGCCATTTACACGTCATACTTCAATTTGACGAGTCCTACCCCATATTGTGATGTTTAGAACCCCAGACCCTAAGCATATGCTAGCCGTTGGAAAATCCAACAAGTCGCAAGACGAAATGGACATCATCGAAATGTCAGAGAGCACCGAACCTTTGACACAAACGGACGACCAGCCAAACAAGGTACGGCTGAGTGTTGATGCGTTCGACGCGATGTCATCTGGGACGCCACCTGAAACTCAAAGGCTAAAACTAATCTTGAAATCAGCCGGAACCTGAAGAGCGAGATCAAGATTAAGGTCTTAGAAGCTGTCGACAGATTGTACTACTTGGTAAAGGAGTCTGAGGCAAGTAAAGTGACAACCCCACCACTCACGGACGAAATTCCTGAAAGAAAAGAAACCGAGGGTAATAGGAAGGAAGAGGAAAGAGGAACGGATATGACAGGGCAAGGTAAGGAATTGATAAAAAAGATAGAGGAGCACGGAAGGTTTCTGGAGGATCACAAAAAGGAAATGGAGAGACTGACAGATACGCTCAAAACACAGCATGAGTGGTATACGAGCAGAGGCTCCTATGCGAGTATTGCAGCAGGTTCTTCAAACAAACAGGAACCGGAAAACACTGCCATGCACTCAATCATAGTTTCCTCTACTAACGACCAGGAAACAGGAGACCAGGTCTTTGAAAGAATTAGGAAGGTTGTGAACGCTAAGGAAGAGGGAGCAAGGATTGATAGAATAAGGAAAGCAAAAGATAGAAAGATAATAGTGGGTTGTAAAAATGAGGAAGAGTTAAGGAAAATAAAGGAAAGAATAGCGGAGAGGGAAGGGCAACTTAGCGTGGAGGATGTCAAGAACAAGGACCCCCTCGTCATCCTCTATGGCGTCCTGCAGACTAATACGGATGAGGAGGTCGTAAAAGCCATCCGTACACAAAACGGGCATTTACTGAAGGGGGTGAGCGGCAACGATGACCGTATGGAAATACGTTATCGTCGCAAAGCTAGAAACCCTCTAACATCCCACATCGTTATGAAGGTGTCGCCCCGAATCTGGCAGAATTTGACCAGCGCGGGGGCTGTACATATCGACATGCAAAGAATCAGGGTCGCCGACCAGTCCCCCCTTATACAGTGCTCACGCTGTCTAGGGTACGGACATGGGAAGCGGTTTTGCACTGAAGCAATTGATGTGTGCAGCCACTGCGGTGGGGCGCACCTCAAAACGGAATGCCCTGACTGGCTGAGCGGAACTCCCCCCTGCTGCGTAAACTGCAACAAAGCAAAGGCTGCTAAATATGATCATGGCGCCTTTAGCAACGAATGTCCGGTGAGGCGCAAGTGGGATGCATTTGCGAGATCCACCGTGGCCTATTGCTAAGGGCGTCTATTATAAGATCATTCAAGCAAACCTAAAAAAGAAGCAGTTTGCAACAGATGAGGTCTTCCTGGAAGCCAAGAAACGTAGAGCTGCGGCGCTTCTCCTGCAGGAACCCTACGTTGGGGCCTCCAAGAAACTGAAGGCCTACCCAGGCGCTAGGATCTACCAGAGCATGGATCAGGGTGAAGGGATAGTTAAGGTGGCTATTGTTATACTGGACTCTACCTTGGATGTCGTCCAATACCCGCAACTCACCACCAACAACATTGCTGTGGTAGAGATCCGAACTAGCGCCTGGAAAGTCAACCTGGTTTCTATGTACCTGGAGGGAACTGAGCCCCTGGAGCCGTACCTAGAGCAGCTGTGTAAAGTGATCAAGGTACTTGGATCGGCGAGGCTTATTGTCGGAGGAGACGCAAATGCCTGGAATACCTGGTGGGGAAGCGTCAGGACTAATCCTAGGGGGGAAGAAATAATGAAGTTTCTAGACGATAAGGGGCTTCAGGTGCTCAACATTGACTCTACGCCAACTTTTGACACGGTGAGAGGGGACAAAAGGTATGTCAGCCATGTAGACATCACAGTCTGCTCGGAAGATATGCTCACTCTTGTAGATGGATGGACCGTTGTAGAGAATATGACGAGCTCGGACCACAACGCGATCACATTTAACATACAGCTACAGAAATCACACGGAACACAAATTACACGAACAACTAGGATCTACAACACGAAAAAAGCTAATTGGACTCAATTTCATGAGAAATTGAACCAATTCAAATTAGACCACCACCTCACACAAACAAAAGTAGAGCACATACATAACACTGAACAAATAGAAGCAGCTATACACACATACACTCAAGCAATTACACACGCATGCACACAGACTATACCTGCAAAGAAACACACAGAAATACTTACCCTACCGTGGTGGTCCGAGAAACTCGCAAAGCTGAAACAGGAAGTCGCTAACAGGAAGAGAAGAGTCCGATGCGCCGCGCCAATCCGAAGGCCGGGAGTCATTGAAGAGTACCTGAAAAAGAAGAAAGAATATGAGTTAGAGGCAAGCAAGGCAAAGGTGGAGAGCTGGAAGGAGTTTTGCTGTAAGCAGGATATGGAAGGGGTATGGGAGGGGATTTATAGGGTTATGGGTAGGACTAGGAAAAGGGAGATGGATGTACCACTTCAGCTTGATGGCAAAGTACTCGATGCCAGGGGCTCCGTGAAGGCCCTGGCTGAAACTTTTTATCCGGAGGACCGCACCGATTGCGACAATGCCGAACATCGCAAAATTCGAGCTGAAGCAGAGAGGGTAAATGGTGTGGAGCAAGCTGACCCTTGTGACACACCATTCACATTGACTGAGCTAAGAACAGCGATGAAAGCATTTAATCCAAAGAAGGCACCTGGAGCAGATGGATTCACGGTAGATATCTGCATAGAGGCGATAAAGAATGACCCGATAATATTTCTGGCTATGCTGAATAAGTGCCTGGAGCTTTCTCACTTCCCTAATCCATGGAAAGAGGCCACCGTTATAGTGCTGCGGAAACCCGGGAAAGAAAACTACAACACTCCGAAATCCTACAGACCAATCGGGCTCCTCCCAGTGTTGGGTAAGATCTTCGAGAAGATGCTGGTCACCCGGATCAAGTACCACCTTCTGCCAAGGATGAGTACTCGCCAGTTCGGATTCATGCCCCAGAAGAGCACCGAGGACTCCCTTTATGCACTTATGCGACACATCAACAATAAGTTAGAGCAAAAGAAGCTGCTAACGCTTGTGTCGCTGGACATAGAGGGAGCCTTCGATAGCGCATGGTGGCCATCAATTCGAGTCCGACTGGCAGAGGAACAGTGTCCGGTAAACCTAAGAAGGGTGATCGACAGCTACCTCCGAGATCGCAAAGTAAAGGTCCGCTACTCCGGGGAGGAGTACGAAAAGTCCACAGGGAAAGGATGTGTGCAGGGGTCGATCGGTGGTCCAATTCTTTGGAACCTGCTCCTGGACCCACTTTTAAGAGAGTTGCATGGTAGAGGCGAGTACGTGCAGGCGTTTGCGGATGACGTGGTGCTTGTCTTCGATGGTGAGACCTCGCAAGAGATCGAGAGGCAAGCCAATGCCGCACTCGAACATGTTCGGACGTGGGGAATCCGTAATAAGCTCAAGTTCGCGCCTCACAAAACGACGGCGATGATCATCACGCGAAAACTTAAACACGACACCCCACGTCTTAGCATGGGCGGGTGTGACATTGGCATGTCCAGGGAAATCAAATTGCTAGGACTCACCATTGACGACAAACTGACATTTAACTCGCACGCCGCGAACGTCTGCCGTAAAGCACTGAATTTCTACAAGCAACTCTCGAGAGCTGCAAAAGTGACATGGGGTCTCCAGGCAGAAGTGATCAGGGTGATATACACGGCGGTGGTTGAGCCTACAATATTGTATGCTGCAAGTGCATGGGCGCCTGCAACAAACAAGATCTGCGTGAAGAAAGAGCTGAATGTGGTGCAGCGTGGCTTCGCACAGAAAATTGTTAAAGGCTACAAGACTGTGTCACTTACCTCGGCACTATTACTGGCTGGGTTGCTCCCATTGGATATCAGAATCCGGGAAGCAGCCTCTCTTTATGAGACAAAGAAAGGCCACACCCAGCGAGTAATAGGAGACCGAGATATTGAGATGCCTGTGCCGTACACAGCGATGCCTCACCCAGCGCTTCAGTCGGAGCTGGCATTTACATGCCTGGGGGACGACGCAGCATTGGACCAGAACCTAGACAGCTGCCTGAACATCTTTACAGACGGAAGCAAGATCGAGGGAAAAGTTGGCGCCGCATTATCTATTAGAGAGGGCGCCACTGAGATAAGTACCCGAAAGTTGAGGCTGGATGAATGCTGCACCGTCTACCAGGCGGAATTGCTGGCCCTGGCTGAAGCAACAAAAGAGGCACTCAAAAGGGGGAGGCCGAGCTGCAGCATATTCAGTGATTCACGCGCAGCGCTCGAAACCATCACCAATCTTTGTTCCCCCCATCCCCTCGCAGTCCAAATAAGAGCTGATATACGTGAGCTTACACGGAACAAAATACTGAGCCTATTTTGGGTAAAAGCTCACGCGGGATTGGAGGGGAACGAGAGGGCTGATGAGCTGGCGAAATGCGCTGCGTTGCAGCTAAAAACAAAGGCGAACTACGACAGCTGTCCGGTATCATTCGCAAAACGTGCCATCCGACGAGACTCGCTTTGCGAATGGAACGAACGCTACGTTAATGCTGAGCAAGGCGCAACCACACGTGTGTTCTTTCCGGATGCAATAAGGGCGTACCGACTCGTCAAAATCATATCGCCTAATCCTATCGTAGTCCAACTCTTCACGGGACACGGCGGGTTCTCCTCGTACTTGCATCGGTTTAAGTGCAAGGAGAGTCCGTCTTGTCCTTGCGATCCGGATGTTGAAGAAACTGCAATCCATGTTGTCACGAAATGCCCTAGGTTTGGAAGAGAAAGATACGATCTGGAACAAGAAATAGGAATAGATGTATGTGAAGAAAATTTATGTATTATTTTAGAAGATAAAGAAAACAGATATAAATTGTTAGAGTTTTGTGAAAAAATTGTTAAATTAGCTATAACTAGAAATAAGTAGAAAATAAGGGTTCACAACTATATAATTTATATTATATAAACTTGTGACCCGTATATGTATTGATGTAGATTAAGAAAACTGTTATATATTTAAGGAAATAAATGAATTCAACGTTGTTTATTAATAACCCTGTAAAATAAGAAATAAGGAAATAAAGTAAATAGAGAAGCAATGAGCTAAAAGAAGACGGATGAAAGAAAGATAAAGTATGAAGAATGAAAGTGCGAGAGGAATAAAAGTCAGAACTGGTATGAATGGATAGTGTAGACCAGGTCCCTGGTAATGCTAGGGGTAGGATAGCTCGCGGGCCGGGACTTAGCTCCCGGACAGGAAAATAAAAAAAAAAAAAAAAAAAAAACCTAACCTAACCTAACCTAACCTAACCTAACCTAACCTAACCTAACCTAACATGGTATTTCTAACCAAATCCGTTAGAAATAAAAATTGGTATTTCAAACCAAACAAGTTAGGAATACCTAATGTCAACGCCGCCGACCCTGTCAACGCGCCGCCGACGACCTAACCTCCGACCGGTTCGTCGTGTCGTGTATCCCATTTCTTACCATAGAGCAGTGTCACGATATAGTGTCTATGGTAGTTGTCTTTAGCTTCACTTCACACCTTTTTTAATTATTCCAAAATGTCCACGTAAGATGGCTTTTGTTTGTACTAGTATATTGAAATTACAATATAAAGATTCCTGTAATACTACAAAGATTTTTCTCTACTACGTGTGCCCCAACCACCTAACATGGTATTTCTAACCAAATCAGTTAGAAATAACCAAATACTTGTTGGCATCCCTGTTAACACTAGGATTTTATTGCGAGTAAACGAGATAGGTAGCTAATTTAAATACCCAATACTTGTGGGCATCCCTGTCTAACACCAGAATTCTGATCCGAGTAAAGAGATAGTTTGGTTATTTTCCACAGACAACAGGTACACACAACCATTTTAGTACGAGATTATTTTACTGGTGGCGCGGACATAGTTTCCTTCCTATCCTACCACCTTTTAATTTAAATTGGCAGTGAATACCTTCCTACCGCCGCCTCTATTTTTTCTTATTATTTTTATTACGTCATACAATATTATCAAAAATTCTCTTTTAGCAATTTGAATTGCTCTTGTAATTCTGGAATTTCTTTTCCGCACACCATGTGCTGCCATCTATGTCAACAACTAAAACAACAATATGTAAAGAATATGAATATAATGGGAAATAAAACAGGGAAAGTACTTACCTATCTACTATCACATTATTATTTACTAGAGTGATAAACTTGTTAAACATTCGCAATGCGAACGTAGGGGAAAATTAAAAAAAGTACTCGATAAAATACCCTGTTATAATCTTTAGAATAATAAAATTGATAATTATTTCTGTCAGCGCCATCTAGTGCTTAATCAGACCACTAATAAAGACCACTTGTTTAGTAAATTACACATACATGATAATAAATAAGCACTGTCTATCGATATTTCTTATACAACTTCGTTCACAAGCATATCGATAGGTAGCGCTTTAAATATTATGAATTGCTATTGTTCGGAATCTGAATGATTTATAAGTATAGTAAAGAATAATATATATTTATAGCATTAGGTGCCTAGCTACATCAGTTATCTATTTAGGTACCTATAATAATAACAGAAGCTCTGGGGTGAAAAGATGCTGTATGGATTGACTAGCCTAGATAGAAAGCCTTAGATAAAACTCTTCGTAACTTCTCGTACGAAGAAACCGAAGATTTATTCAAAATCTTACAATAGGTAGTTTGTTGTTTACTTATCAACAATACATTATTAAATTATCTACGTCAACATATTCACTTACCAATACATACTAACATAATATATTACATAAATACCAATATATACCATTACACACGCATGCACACATACACACACAATCGCGCGCACATGTGCGCTTTCTTTATTTTCTTTCTTAAGTAGTAAATTTTAATTAATTGTTTTTTTTCATATACAAGTACTAAGATTTTGATAATTAATATAAATGATTTTTCAATAAAATGTAATAATAGTAATTGATCAATTGTAATTTTCAGTGTAATAAGGAATAAGGAAAATTTTGATTTTATGTATGTTTTATAAATTTAATATTTTTTTTAAAGTCTTATGTCTAATAAATGAGGGATGGCATAGATGTCTATAACACAGGCTTTTTAAGCCTAGCGTAGACATCTAAGGCTAATCCAATACAATCATCGCATGTAAATTATATACACTTAAATCATAAGTAACATACATTTGATTGTTTTTGGAATTACTTGTCAATTATCTTAAGCAATAAATACATTTCATTTCATTTCATTTCAGCCTTAGATACAGACAGAAGCATAAGTGATGGATGACCTCTGTGGCGCGAGATAGGTACCCTATACTTTTGAGTATGAAAGTTTTTTACAGGTGGCGTGAAATTTGCCTCGGGCCTTGTATAAATGGACCTAAGTTTGACTTTCGGTAAAACGGTAGATCGCGTTCATTGTATTGAAGAATTATAAGGAAAATCGCCTTAACCGACACCCAAAACAAAACAAAAAAATTATGTACCTATATTATTCATAGAATTAAAGATAATTTATCTAAAAAATTTATTCCGGGGGGGGGGGGGGATGTAACGTTATTGGGTATCAGTTGGTGCTAGCGTTATTGAAACAAAATACCCAACTAATAACCGCTGGCCAAAATATCCAATAACTCCCATCCATAGATGAGATCATTCCTCTTGTAGAGTCTACCATTTTCTTAGGGCTACATATTGATTCCTCTCTTCAATGGAGACCGCATATTGATGCTCTCGCAGGCAGACTTAGTTCAGCTGCCTATGCAGTTCGAACAATTAGATATATTACCGACGAAGATACGGCTAGGTTAGTTTATTTCAGTTACTTCCATAGTATTATGTCCTATAGTATTTTGCTATGGGGACAGGCGGCTGACATACAATCTTTGTACTACAAAAAAGGGCGATCCGTGCGATCTATAAATTAAAGCCACGCGATTCTTTGAGAGAATTATTTAAAGAAATAAATATCTTGACAGTAATATCGCAATACATCTATGAAAATTTAATGTATACCTACGCATAAAAACTTTTTGAAAAACTGTGATGTTCACGCTAGAAATACAAGAAGTAAAACCAAATTATACATCCCATCATACAAATTACATAAGGTAGGGAAATAATTTATGGGAAATTGTGTGCGTTTCTATAATAAGCTTCCATCTGAAGCAACTGAGCTCCCTATTCGTAAATTTAAACAATATATAAAACAAAATCTTATTAAGAAAGCCTTTTACTCTATCGATGATTACGTTAATGATACTAATGCTTGGCCTGATGTCGCTCCATTCCACACCGACAATAGCATCTAAGAAAATGAATGTTGTGTTTAGTTACATATCCATATGTATTATTGACATCCCAAGTAGCAAAATAGATCCTATAACAGTCTTCAAGACTACATTTCAACACTCCTATAACATTCTAGTAGTATACTACAAAGCTGGATTTGGGCGCATTTATTGGAGCACAAGTTCTTGTTATGCTCTTGCAATGAGCTTACAGCATGCTAAGAAGTCTAATTATTGCCTTGCGGTAGTATTTGGAGGGACCGAAACTCCCTATAATTGCCTTAGAGAAGATTACTACTGGTATCAGTGTTCTTTTTGTTAATATGTATTTGCAGTGTTTAATAAACACTAATTTATTTTATCATTATTTTCTTTGATAATATTTGAATGAAAAATGCTTATCTAGAATTAAGTACGAATGCAATTTTGTATGGCAAATCTATTTTTAATGTATAAGTGTAGTGTTTGCGCTAATTTTCTTACGCGCTTACATAAATTGAATGTCAAGCCTGTTAGTGGAAAAATATTATCAAGCACAAATATATTGTGCTTGATAATATGTCATCATAATTGTTTTTTGATCATTCGCCATGTTTCAAAAATAGCTCTTTATCAAGACATTTATAAGATTGTAATAGGTAAAACTACGCTTGATTTACTCTTAGTTAAGATTACCTAACCACCATGTTGAATCAAATTAGAGTTCCTCGATTAATATTTGAAAACCTGCAATAGCTACACATTTT
This sequence comes from Eupithecia pulchellata, assembly GCA_963931895.1. Taxonomy (NCBI): domain Eukaryota; kingdom Metazoa; phylum Arthropoda; class Insecta; order Lepidoptera; family Geometridae; genus Eupithecia; species Eupithecia pulchellata. The sequence continues at coordinate 10,119 of CAWVOY010000242.1, read as the reverse complement.
TGACGTAAATATGTGTACCTATGTGTAAGTTATAGTTATGTAAGTATGATTATAACTTAAAGAGAGAGATTCTTTAGTACAAAAAATACAGTAAAGGATAATGATCTGTTTTATTTCACAACGTAGGTATGCAATTAGGGTAATAAGGATACCACATTCGGAATGTACGGAACATTCTAATAAATTACTGGTTTCTGCTTTTTCAGAACTTGCTTGAGACGATCGCTTTTGCGTTACCGATTCTGCCTGTCTTTTATGTACAGTTCTTCACTAACGTCCATTTTGTTTAAAACGATTCTAATCTATGATAAATAATAATTTACAGTATCTCAAATCGAACGACTTGTAAAACTGGTAAATAGCTTTCATAGTATTAGCCAAGCGCTTTAAAAGATTATTTACTCTCACAAAAATCTTATAAGCGTCTTTATTAAGACTACATCGCCTCATACCTATAATGATCTCAGCTAAGTATTTTATAAGTCTTGGAAATCTTACACAAAGCTTTTATAAGACTATAATTTTCGTAGGACTATTAAGACTTTGTCAATACACTTATGAGATTATATGTCTTGTAATTATCCTATAATATAGTATAGTAGTAAACTACAAGGCAGTTTTATTAGTAAATTTGCTCTGGAGAGTAAGAATGCTTGCGCAATGCTATTATAAGCAAAGTATACTTGAGAAAAGCCATTAAAAGAGCTTTATTAGTTTAATTTTACCTATTGTATTCTATTATAGGATTCCCTTGCTAGTTGGGATGTATCTAAATCACACTAAACTTAGATTTAGATAGGCAAAAAAAAAATTGTATTACTTAGACACATAAGTTATATATGAATGTACTAGTGGTTTCTTTTTCACTTCTTCCACTAGTGCACAAAAAATTTAAGTGAAGAGAAATCAATAACATATTTATTTCTTTTTTATAATAATTTATCTGTTTGAAATTTGACTTGTCTAAGTGCTTTTTTTGTAAGCCTAAATAAATAAAGTTATTGAATCTGAACCTGAATCTGAGTGTATGCACCAAAGCAGACATCCAGCAGTCGGGTCATAACGCCTTCTTCAGCGAGTGTCCAGTCAGAAGAAGGTGGGATGCACTGGCTAGGGCCTCAGTAGCATACTGCTAAGGTAGTTCCACGGGTAACCCACCAGTACAAAATAGTGCAAGCGAATTTGCAGCGTAGCCAACTGGCTACGAATGAACTCCTGATTGAAGCTGAAAAGTGCAAGGCAGCCATAGCATTGCTTCAAGAATCTTATGTGGGTGGGGCACGAAGTGTTAGGAGCTACCGGGGTGTCAGAACTTTCCAGAGCTCAGGAACCGGAAATGGGACTGTCAAAGCAGCCATCGCAGTTTTTGACGATGACCTTGACATAACACAGTACCCACAACTTACCACAAATAACATCGTCGTTATAGAAGTCCGAACCAGAGCTTGGACGATCATCCTGGTCTCCTACTACTTCGAGCCGGATCAGCCCATAGGGACGTATCTGGAGCATCTAAAAAAGATCGTTCACAAAATGGAGTCAAAAAGACTTATCATTGGGGGAGACGCTAATGCTAAGAGTACTTGGTGGGGCAGCCAAACCGAAGATACCAGAGGTGAGGAAATGTGCGGGACTCTTGCTGAAGTTGACATGCATGTACGGTTTGCATACCATACAGCGATGCATGTTTCCGTGGGTCAGCGGTTTACATGGTGACGCGTTTCCTCGGCCAATTACGGCCAGTCGCAAACTACTGTCTTTATGACAACACGTCACGGTGTAAACTCGCGACCGTTTACCTAACTACTTACTTATACATATTAAACCGTGAAACTTACAAACGTCTTTAACTACAAACTCTATCAACAACACTAGGATTGTGGGGGGCACACTACGCACCCTACATTGTTTTTTTTTTTTTTTTGTGGACTATAGCGCGCGCGACACGTTTAACAAATTACAGTGAGTGCTACAACTACAACTGGGTGAGTGAGTATTCACTTTATACTAGGTATTGCCAATTCGGTAGCGGATCGGTTCGACTGGCCTCCCACAAGCGGGTCTCACCGGTTGGATTGAGAAGTCGCATTGCTGAAAGGTTAGTACCACACCACCCATAACAACTACCTATTTTTGAACTAGGTATTACAACTACACCATGGATATCGAAAACATACTAATAAACCAAAATCAACTGCACGATGACATACAAAGACTCTTCCGTAACTTTAAAAAAGATGGAAGTGAGCGCAAAACTCCACTGTATGTTAAGAAAAAACTCGATGTTCTCGATTCCTACTGGAAGGAATTCCAGACAAACCACACACAACTCTACCAACGTGAAGATCGCAACTATGCGTACTTTACGGAGAACCACTACCAACAAACAAAGAAGATTTACGCTGAAGCTCGAGCGTTCATCGAACAACTCGAGGTCTCTCCTCTGCCCAGAGAAAGATCTCCAACGAAGATTCCTACTATCCAGGTATCGGAAACTCAACAGCCTTCGGGAGAACCGTCTACTTCTCAACAACAAGCAGGTGACGTAGCCCCTGCATACCTAACAACGCGATCCCAAGGTAACTCTAGCAAGTCCGAAGAACTACTGCGAAAACAAAAAAGCAACTTTAGGGCTTTTGCTAGGACACTATCAACAATTAACATCGAGCTATTAAACGAAAACTGGGAGTTTGAGGACGCCCTCAAAACTCTCGAATCTAGGTGGAGAAACATCGACTCCCTGCACTGGGAGATCGACAGTGAAAACGCGCTCGACCAAGATTACGAACCGATCTTCGAGATCTATGAACAACAATACCACTCCATGAAGAAAGCCATAAATTCTAAAATGTGGTCTGTTTCTCACATGGAAAAATCTACTCCTAAAATGGAACTACCTACTTTTTCTGGATCCTACCAACACTGGACATCCTTCAAGGACTTGTTTAATGAGGTGATCCACAACAACAGAACACTCTCGGGTGCACAAAAGATGCAATACCTAAAATCCAAGGTAAAGGGTGAAGCTGAAAAGCTTATACAACACCTAACTATCAGTTCCGACAACTATCAAATTTGCTGGGACATACTTAACAACAGGTACAACAACAAGAAACAAATTTTTATTTCGCATCTTAACACTATCCTAAACCTACAAATTTTACAAAATCAAACTGGTGCGTCCATAAAGAAAATACACGATACGGCGAACGAATGTTTAAACGCGATTGCAAAGCTCGGCGTCGATATCTCAACATGGGACCCTATTCTGGTACACCTTCTCTCGCTGAAACTCGACGCTGACACTTACAGCGATTACGTGGAATCGGTTAAGGAGCCGCGCGAACTACCAAATTTGGCCGAATTCATGAACTTTCTTGAAACTAAATTTACGGCCTTAGAGTCCGTACGACGTAAACAAGAACGCTCTTCGGACAACCAACAACAACGGGGTTCGTCTAACAACAATAACAAAAAGCAACAACAAAATAAATCCGTATCTAACTTTAACAATAACAAACCTAAAAACTACAATAACGCATTAAACTCTACGATGAACAAACAAGTACCTAAACACGTGAAGTGTCCGCATTGCAAGAACGACCATGGATTATACAATTGTAGCGAGTTTATCAAATTGCAAACGGCGGACCGACGGAGTTTGGTTGCAAAACTCAATATATGTAAAAATTGTTTGTTCGACCATAAAGACAAACAATGTAAGTCTGAAAAACGATGCCTGCAATGTAATTTAAATCATCACACCTTGCTACATGACGCTTCGCAGAAAACACAATCAAAGAAAAACAGCGACAAACCTAACAACAATTCGAATGACAAAAACGAAGGTGCAAGTAGCAATGTATCTTCAATGGAAAACATTTCCGAAACACTTTTGGCTACGGCTCAGGTCAAGGTCAAAACTAACGACGGGTCAGAGGTCACTCTACGTGCCCTTATCGACCAAGGATCACAGATATCCATCATAACAGAAAATACTGCTCAACTGCTGGGACTACCACGGATGAGATGCAACGGCGTTATTTTCGGCGTAGGAACGCGCGAAAATAACTGCAAAGGAGTCGTCAACCTAACATGTACTTCTATCAACAAAAACTATACCTTTGACTCGCAAGTATTCGTTATGAAAAAACTTGTCAATAAACTACCTAACAGATCCTTTTCCAAACCATCTACGTGGACACACTTGGAAGGGATACCACTGGCCGACCCTGATTACAACATCAGTCGACCTGTCGACATACTTTTTGGTGCAGATGTCTACTCTACCATCATCCTAGGTGGCATCATCAAAGGGGATGAAACTCAACCGATGGCTCAACAATCTCAACTCGGCTGGATTTTATGTGGCAACATTAAATCCTACCAATGCAACGTCGTTCTAAACAATTTGGACGAAATTAAACATTTTTGGGAGATAGAAGATATTGGGGCGGACTGCTCTCAATTATCAACTGAAGATGCCTACTGTCTCCAACAATACAAAACCGAAACTAAACGACAAGAAGATGGCCGTTACATTGTGCGGCTGCCTTTACACGCTGATGTAGATGAAAAACTCGGCGAATCTCGACCTAAAGCTACGGCACAATTTTTACAACTTGAAAAAAGGTTTAGAACCTCTGACAATCTGTCCGAAAGCTACAAGTCATTTATGACTGAATACATAAACCTAAACCACATGCAATTATGCGAAAATAACATGAAACCGAGCTACTACATTCCACATCATTGTGTGCAACGTGCGGACTCAAAAACTACTCCGCTTCGTGTCATTTTCAACGCTTCGGCGAAAACTACTTCTGGCAAAAGTTTAAATGACGTTACCTACAGCGGCCCTAACTTACAAACTGATTTATTTTCACTTATTTTGAAGTGGAGACAATTCAAGGTTGCCTTTACGGCTGATATAGAGAAAATGTTTCGACAAATTCTATGCCACAAAGACGACCAAAACTACCAAAAAATACTGTGGAGAGAAAGCACTAACCAACCCCTTCGGGAATACCAACTTTCGACTATCATCTACGGAAACAAGGCTTCACCATTTCTAGCTATGATGACGCTAAAACAACTGGCCAACGACGAGCGACAAAACTACCCTGAGGCGGCGGCTATTCTCGAAACGTGTTTTTACATGGATGATCTTCTGTGCAACACCGACGACATTCAAACGGCTCTACGTATAAAGAAAGACCTAACAAAACTACTTCAAGCTGGAGGGTTTAACCTACGAAAGTGGTCGTCGAACGAAGCCGACCTACTACAACACGAGGAACCTACCAATACCACACCAGAAGCTTACAACTTCCGTCACCAAGAGTCTACGAAAACACTAGGTCTACGCTGGAACCCTACTGAAGATAACTTCACCTTCCAGCTAACTATCGACACCACATCTACGAAAACAGTCACAAAACGACTACTACTGTCCGAAATTTCAAAAATTTTTGACCCACTGGGATGGCTAAGCCCAGTGACAACAAAACTAAAACTAATATTTCAAAAAGTGTGGGAAGAAGACCTAAAATGGGACGACAAAGTACCCGAACCTATAAACAAAGAATGGGAAAAGGTCAAACTACAATTAACAGCAATCCACGAACTAAAAATACCTAGATGGTTACAACTTACACTAAACGATAATGTCGAAGTACATGGATTTTGCGATGCAAGCATAAATTCATACGCCTGCGTTATTTACGCAAAAACTAAAAACGGTTCCGTCGTCATCGTCGCCGCGAAGTCACGACTTGTACCAAAAAACAAAACGATGACCTTACCTAGGCTGGAACTTCTAGCAGCTGCTCTACTATCTACTTTGATGAAGAAGGTTCAACAATGTCTATCAACACACAACCTTACTCTCTACGGATGGTCGGACTCCACAGCTGTCTTAGGATGGCTCAACGGTGACCACAATCGCTGGAATGCATTTGTATCGCACAGAGTGAAGAAAATAACCGAAATTATACCTGCGAAATGTTGGCGCTACGTGAAATCCGCGGAAAACCCGGCGGATTGTGCTAGTCGTGGTATATTTCCTACTCAACTACAAACGCATCAACTTTGGTGGAACGGACCAAATTGGCTCTCTACGATTCAACCCACAGAATGCATTCAAACCTACGACACTAACGAAGAGATGAAGAAATTCAAAACAAACGTCACAACACAATGTCACAGCGATGACATCATCAAGGACCTACTAGCTAAACACAGCTGTCTAACTCGGGTTACACGTGTTATCGCTTGGATACTACGGGCCTTAGCGCCTCGAAACAAGATGCTACCTAACTACCTAACTATAAACGAAATAATAAAGGCTAGAGCGTTATTAATAAAACATGTACAACTGGCTTCTTTTGAAGATGAAATCAACGCTTTAAGACACAAAAAAGAGCTAAACCGAAAAAGCAAACTCCTACCCCTAAATCCCTATCTCGACGAAGAAGGACTACTTAGAGTGGGGGGAAGGATCAACAACGCATACATAGATGCAGAACAGAAAAATCCAGTTATAATCCCTCATGATGGTCACTTTACTGAAATTTTAATTGACAACGCACATGACAGGACATTCCACGGAGGTCCTCGTGTTACGTCAGCAAGACTACGAAAACAATACTGGATAATTGGAGGGAACAGGGCTGTAAAGAAACGCATTTTCAACTGTGTAAAGTGCAGGAGGCACAACCCTGTACAACAAAATCAACAAATGGGCCAACTACCCCAAGCGCGATGCAACCCTTCTCGTCCCTTCTATCATACAGGAACGGACTTTACTGGATACATTGACGTAAAGTATAACAAAGGCCGAGGAGTCAAGACAACTAAGGGATACGTCGCTGTCTTCGTCTGCTTGGCTACGAAGGCAGTACACCTAGAACTCGTCTCCGATCTCACCTCATCGGCCTTCCTGGCGGCGCTGCGAAGACTCTCTGCTCGACGAGGGGCACCGCGTCACATCTACAGTGATAACGCCACTAACTTCACAAAATCAAGTCGCACTATAAAGGAGGAATTTATCGACTTGAAGAACACACTGGACCCTGAGTTCTACTCTGCTATAACTGACATGAACATTGAATGGCATTTCAATGCCCCTACATGGGCAAGTGCTGGAGGCCTCTGGGAGGGGGCAGTCAAAAGCCTGAAGTTCCACCTCAAAAGAGTCGTCGGAGAACAAAAACTAACATACGAAGAACTCTCGACACTCCTGGCAGAACTCGAAGCTTGCCTCAACTCCAGACCACTCCAAGCGCTAACGGAAGATCCCGAAGACATCGATTTTTTGACGCCAGCTCATTTCCTCTCCAGCGGACCTACACTAACCATCGTCGAAACGGAAAGGGACGAACGAACTCGATGGCAACTAATTCAAAAAATATTCAAAGATATTTGGAAACGATGGCAATCCGAATACTTGACACAACTTACACCGTTGAGCAAATGGCGGCAACGAAAACCTAACATGAGCATCGACGACCTCGTAGTCATACATGACTCCAATATCCCTCCGGGAAAATGGGCCCTAGGGCGAGTGGTCGAGCTACACGAAGGAAAAGACGGCTGCGTTCGCGTGGTTAGTCTTCGAACGAAAAATGGGATCATGAAACGACCTATAACTAAACTATCTAAACTACCAACGAAAAATAACACGGAAGAAGAGAAAGAATTGGAGGCTAAGCAAACACAACAAGTACAAACACAAAACAAACAAACAAGAAAGAGAAACAAAACATCATGCAATTTAATTTGGGCGATTTTATGCATTTTTGCCATAATAAATCCCGTTCGGTGTGACTACAGCCTAGCTAACATAAACAACAACCAAAGTATGTACTTTGATAAGATCACTGATATGCACTTAGTACGCGACGAATGGAAACTAATCGTGTACTACGATATGCAGCCTTATTGGCAAGGAATAGAAGCTTACAAAAGCTATATTTCGACTCTACAACAAACATGTACTAACACGGAAACACACAATCAATGTAACATAATACTACTCCAGTTACAACACGGCTACGCGGAACTAATGCATTACAGCCAAATGCTTTTGGACCGAAAACGAATAAATAACAGAGTACGAAGGGGGCTCATCAACGGCGTTGGGTACCTCGCCAACAGCTTGTTTGGAGTGCTGGATGAACACTTTGCCAAAAAATATGAAAATGACATAGACAGCATCCGATCAAACGAACAACATCTCGCTTCATTATGGAAAAACCAAACTTCCATTTTAGAAGCCGAGAACAACGTACTAAAAAGAATAGAGAACTCTATCGACCAACAATATAAAATATATAACCAACACATAATTACATTGAATAAGGCCGTGAACACACTAGCGACTGAAATGAGAGATGTCAAAACAAATAATGACTTTACGATGATGTCGATCGTCGCGAACAACATGTTGATGAACTTGAAAGGTCTTCAAGAGACACTTTTGGAAACAATTACCGAGATTCACTATGGAAAATTTAACATACATCTACTGAGTCCGCAACAGCTTACGGAAGAGCTTAACATTATATCTGGTCAACTTTCGAAGGACTTAACTCTACCTATTGAAAATATCCAAGTAGATCTTCGGAAACTCTATCATCTACTCAACGTGAAGGCAAGGATGACTCTGAAGTACTTTATATTCGAAGTCAAAATTCCTTTGATAACTCGGGACGCCTACGAGATTTACAACCTTATCGCAGTCCCACAACTTATGCACAAAACCATGGTTACTATTCTACCGATCGCAGACTACGTTTCCATAAATCTACAAAAAGACGCCTACATACCGATGTCTGGAAACGAACTACAAACCTGCACACCATACAATACGGATACCCTTATGTGCAAATTACAAGGACCGATCTACCAACTGAAGTCAGAAAACAGCCTATGTACACTTAAGGAAGAAACAGAACAATGCGCCACAAAATATACAATCTGCAGGGACGTGTGGATCGAGCTTTACAAAACAAATACATACCTATACTTCTGTTGTACTCAGCGAACGATAAGAATACTATGCGAACGGCAGGTAACAGCTGAGCGACTCAACATGGCCGGCATAATCAGCCTAGGGAATGGCTGTGTCATCAAGGGCGAAAGCTTCACGATATACTCACACACTCAACAAAATAACAAACTCGAAGTACAGCCCGACCTGCTCAAGATGGATATTCCGTCTATAAACACTATCTTCAATCTAACTATACCTACTCAATCTTTTGAGATAAAAGAAAAAGAAGGTTTGAAAGATGAGATAAACAACATCGGAGGGCAAATCGAACAAATGAAGAAGGAAGGCGACATTATTCAATTATCCACGCATGACGTCCATCAGTTTGTGGTACTGTACCTACTCGCTGGTGCCGCACTCTTCGCCTCAATCCTCTACTGCTGGCGGCGCGTGCGAGCCCGCCGCGCGGCGACGCTCCCAGCGACAACGCGGGAGGGCAGACAACACTTCCGGAACGAGACCGCCATCCAACTCGTAGAGCTACCTGCGGTACCTACGACTCCGACGGCGAGACGAACTACGAGCGTGCCTTCGACGCGCCCTGAACCTGATACTAGCGTGACTCATCGTCCATACGCCCGTGTGGACAAGGCGACCTCACCTACTATCAAAAGACTTTTTAGTGCAAGTGAAAGTGATTAAAATTTATAAGTGACATTTTATAAGTTGAATTTTATATTTTTTGTGTCCTCATTTTACTTTTTATACTTACTACTTTTATATATTGTTTTTATCGCTTTTACATTTTGCTTGAACTATACTTAACTTTTAAGATGTAACCTTTTCATCTCAACTCGCCCTCGGGAGCATGTACGGTTTGCATACCATACAGCGATGCATGTTTCCGTGGGTCAGCGGTTTACATGGTGACGCGTTTCCTCGGCCAATTACGGCCAGTCGCAAACTACTGTCTTTAAGACAACACGTCACGGTGTAAACTCGCGACCGTACACCTAACTACTTATATTAAACCGTGAAACTTACAAACGTCTTTAACTACAAACTCTATCAACAACACTAGGATTGTGGGGGGCACACTACGCACCCTACAGGACCTACGTAGT
>CAWVOY010000241.1:0-16275 GCA_963931895.1 Eupithecia pulchellata | reverse complement strand
AACGCATTCCGTATGAGGATATTGTCAGCAGCGTCGAGGAGACTATTGTTCGCAATAAAATACCTACAAATGACGCGGAAACGCTGAGACAAGATGTTTCAATTATATTGCGAAAATGTCGACTCCCGAAACCCAACATAACTGCGGGTGAGCGTCAAGCTCTTGAAAATCTCAGAAAAAACCCTGAGATACTGGTACTTAAAGCTGATAAAGGAAACGCCACCGTACTTATGAACACTCAAGATTATGACGCTAAAATACGGAAATTGCTAAGTGACAAGAAGGTATATAAGCCAGTTACCTACAATCCCACGGCAAGAGTGACCAAACGGGTACGAGCACTTATACACGAACATAAGGACCTTTTCACTGAGGATGTCTTCGAACGTCTATACAGACCAGCCATTGTGCAGTCACCAAAGCTATATGGCCTGCCCAAGATACATAAAGAAGAAGTACCACTACGACCAATAGTAAGTCAAATAGACTCACCGACTTATAATCTAGCCAAATTCGTAGCTGGGGTTCTTCAGCCACTTACGGGAAAGACGTCGTCCTTTGTGAAGGATTCGCGCCATTTTGTAAGCATCATCCGTGACATAACGTTGGAACCTGGTGATTTATTGGTGAGCTTTGATGTTGAATCTCTGTTCACTAATGTTCCACTTGCTGATTGTCTAGATGTTGTGAGACAGAGATTAAGTGAGGATGGCCTTCCTGAACAACACCTATTACTTTTAAAGAACTGTCTCGATGGCAATTTCTTTTTGTACCAGGGGCAACATTACCTTCAGATAGACGGTGTAGCAATGGGTAGTCCTGTAGCACCTGTACTTGCCAATATCTGGATGGAACATTTTGAATCAAAGATAGATCTAGCAGCTTTTGGTATAAAATTGTGGAAGAGATACGTCGACGATGTGTTCTGTATAATGACCGGAAACAACCAGGAAGTGGCTCAGCTGACAGAGTATCTGAACTCCTTACACCCTAAGATCAGGTTTACGCACGAAATAGAGGAGAACAGATCGTTGGCCTTCCTCGACTTAAAAGTGACGGTGAAATCCGACGGGACCTTAGGACACACTGTGTACAGAAAACCAACACACACGGACAGATATCTTAACGCTGCGTCACACCACCATCCGTCACATCTGGAGTCAGTAGTATCTTCTCTAGTAAACAGAGCTCATGACCTCTGTGACCCTGAACACCTAACAAGTGAATTAGAACATGTTCAGGAGGTTCTGAAACGAAATGGCTACAAGACTAGTATCAGATGGCAACCCAATCATAGGCGCAAAGAAAAACTTGTTGAAGTGACCAGACAGCCGGTGTTTTTGCCTTATGTGAAAGGGGTGACGGACAAAATTGGAAACCTTCTTAAAAAGTTTTCAATCAAGTCGGTTTACACTCCACTTACTAAGATGGCGAAGACATTACGAACACCGAAAGATGTAGTACCCTTGCAAGTTCCTGGAGTCTACAAGATCGATTGCAGCTGCGGTCGTGCCTACATCGGCCAGACTAAACGCACGGTAGCGGAACGTGTTAAGGAACATATAGCAGCGGTCAAAAATCGACAAGTAATCAAGTCGGCAATAGCTGAGCACATAGTAGACTCAGGACCCAATCACTGGATTGAATTACACAAACCGCAAGTCATCTGTAATGAAAGGCATTATTACAAGAGAATGGTTCGGGAAGCGATTGAAATTAAGAAATATCCTAATTTCAATCGTGAAGACGGTTTCAGACTCTCTGCCTCATGGAATCCAGTGTTAGCTAAGTACACTCGTCGCAGACCGGCTTCTCAGCGCGTCACGGACACTGTTAGTGTAGTGTGTCGTCCGAGTGTGTGTACGTGTGAGTAACGCTAGTATATAAAAGGCGGCGGCAGCTCCAATACTCCAGTCATCTCGTGACCACGACAGAGTGCAAACCTGTTGAAACGTCGAGAAAAGAAGAAGAAGAAAGGAGGAAGAAGAAACGCGATAAATACCCGTTAATTACTAATCATTATGTGTTCAGATCGCGTAAGTTTCAAAACATTAATTGCTACCCGGTACGGGCCGGAAATGGTAAACAAAGTGAAACAGCTAGAATTTTTACGGAATAAAAGTGCGCGTCTCAAAACATCGCTAACATTTTTAACAAAATGTCGCGATTGGGACCTGATACCTACGTGTTGTCGTATTAAACCGCGTAGTGACATTGAACATTCCGATAAAATTCTGTGGAAAGCGAGTGCCCGCCTACTCAAGCAAATGATCAGAAATGACCAGCGCTACCTACAACAAGTGCAATGTAACCTGTATGACCTACATATGGAATGCAGTGTAGTGTTGTCTGTCAGTGATTTTGAATTGTGTGATCGAATAACGTACAATCAAGCACAGCGGACCTATGATCTCTGTACCGAGCGGCATGAAAAGAAGTTTGAACGATTGGTAGCTCGTTGTAAAAAAGTACAGAATAATAAGGTACAGTCGCCGACACAATTTCCTAAAACTGTTATTAATTTCCGGATTCCGCTTCGGCCGCTTGTGGAGTGCAGACGTGTATCATTTTGTTTCTCTGTTCGCGCCACTATTGGTTGAAACCATTTCTCGCTCTATCTCGTGGACTCTAGACGGCTTGGCACCTCCCAGTGGGCGGCGGGAAGAGGATACACTGCTACACGTGAGTGACTTTTGATGTTCTATTGGTCTGGGTTTTGCCCTTCCACCCCGGAGGCCCGATCCTGCGACCGGCGGCGCGCGAGTCGACCATCGATGCCACCGCGCTACGGCACAAGTTAGACTGACGCGCGAAATTCGCGAGCCGCTCACTGCATGAATTGAGGTACGCCACTTGCGCCTGCGCTAGCTGAGTCATAGAGCCTACACAAACAAAACCACATTTTCAACGCCTTATAAATTGCTGAAAGCAAACCACATCTTAGCTTTGCTCTACGTCGACGGCATTTTAATCTTATTTGCTACTACTAACTCTGTCCACCTGTTATCAAAGCACAAGACTGCTTCTACAGCAATTATGCAGCGTACACCACCTAAAAACGATGGCGAAGAAAAGTCGCAGTCAGACCTGCCGATAACTGACCAAGATACAGACACCAATAAAGTTTCCCGCCGGCGTGTAGCCAAGACAAAGCGAAACCCTGAGGAAGACATTAATGCTACGATTACGTTTAAGATGAACTCCTTTAAGCATGACTTAACCGAACACATGACTAACCTTTTCACTACGTTTCAAGAAAAACAGGATGTGAAACTCACCGCTCTACTTTCTACAATAGGTGAAGTAAGAAAGGAAGTCTTGGAGCTCAAAAAATTCAGCACAGAGCTAGAGCAAAAGGTAAATATCCTTACAGCCCACCACGAAACTTGCACGGTAAAAATTGCGGATCTTGTAGATAACCAAGAGGCTAACTGTGCCAAAATCAAACAACTAGAAGGCATTATCGAAGAAATTAATCGTTCCTCATGTGCCTATAAAATTGAAATAAGAAACGTACCAATAAAAGCTCAAGAAAAAATGGAGGACATTCTACAAATTTCTAAAAATCTGTTCCAAACTGTACAGGTTGACTTGGAGCCAACATCAATCCGCAATGTACGTAGACTTCCCGGAAAGCCGGGTACTGCAAGACCAATAGTGGTGGAGCTGGCTTCTATGATGTTGAAAAATAGAGTCATCCGTGAAGCAAGTATCTTCAATAAAAAAAATAGCACATCAAAACTAAACACCACACATCTATCCATCGATGGTCCAGCAAGGCCTATATATATAGGCGAAAATCTGTCGTACAACGCAAAAAGTCTGTTTTTTAAGGCACGGGAATATGCAAAGAAGCACACCTTTGCTTTTTGCTGGACCAAGTATGGCCAGGTATATCTGCGCAAAGATGAAGGCTCGAAAAGCATCTGTATAAGGAATGAAGACCAGCTCAAGGAATTACAATACTGACTAGCATTTAGGGTACGCTTTAGTTTTAAGTCTTTTTACCACACGTTTAAGATATGTAGCATTATGTATAAGTTTAAGTATAACTTTATTAATTCATGTTCATATACCACTAAATTTTCTGTAAATGTATGCCAGATTTCAGCCATAACAACACTTTATCACACAAAACATACACAAACTCATTTATCTATTATTAAAACACATACACAGGATCAAACCAAGCTAAAAATAGTCACAAAATTCCTATTCAAATGTTCAATTTGTAAAGTAGTCCTCGCGACAATTCAAACTGCAACTAATTACTATGCTATCATGTTTCAAAAACACTTTTCTAAGCACTGCTTGCTAATGCGCAGTGTATTTCAAAATTCTCTTCATATACATATATTAAATGATTAATACAATAGAAACACTCCACGATAGCATAGATAATGTTGCAGTATCCGAAGCGCATACCTGTAAGCCCGAAGATTGTCTGTCATTTGTAGGAAATCCAAGAAAAAGCTTAAGTATTATAACTGAAAACATCAGAAGTATATCTAAGAACCTAGACGAATTTAATATTTTCATAAAACGTACTAATATACAACCAGACATTATAGTCCTGACTGAATGTTGGCTATCTAAATGCTACAATATACCGGATATTGATGGCTATGAGGCGGTCTCTACAAAATCCAATTACGGGCAAAACGATGGTGTAGTAGTATACACCAAAAATAGTTTGCAATGTCAGTCCCATGAACCATCATTTAGTAATGCTAACTGTATCGTAACAATAATCAACAACGATGTAGCAATGATTGCAATATATCGCTCCCCCTCTCATAGACAACTAGATGATTTTATTACTTCACTAGAAAGAGTCCTCAATAGTCTTGCTAAATATAAAAATATCATCGTGATCGGCGACATGAATATCAATATTCGAGAAGAGGTAGCCACGCAAAATACATCAGATTATATGAATGTTCTGGCATATCATGGATTGTTACCGTCACATACTCTACCTACAAGAAACGATAACTGTTTGGACCATGTATTTATAAAAACTAAATTAGAGGCAAATACTCTAGTTATACAAAATAGTATTACGGACCATCAACCGGTATTACTTTTACTTAAAAGGAAAACTGAAGTTCAAGAAAAATTTAAATGTTATACTAAGATTGACTATCCAGCTATTAAGCAAGACATTAACTCTACAGATTTCTCGAATATCTTGGACCTAACTGATTGTGATCAAGCCACGGAGCTTTTCCTAGAGAAAATGATGGCGATAGTAAACAAACATTCACATCAAATTACACTCTCGCGTCGCAAAACGCCGATAAAACCATGGATTACTCCGGGTCTTATACGTTGTATAAGGCACCGAGATAAACTTCACATTCAAGTCCGTAAATCACCTCTTAATGAAACGCTAAAGACCATATACAAAAGATATCGAAATTTTTGCACTACTCTGCTGCGGAATCTCAAAACAGAATTTGAAAAATCGCTTTTGGAAGAAGCCGGATCTGACATAAAAAAAACATGGAACGCTATTAATAAAATATCAAACATTAAGACAAAAAAGTCACTACCTCAAAACCTTCTCGAAGGAAAAAAACCATTGGTAGTTGTCAACAACGCTAATGATTTCTTTGCCAATGTAGGAAGGAACCTAGCAGAGAAATTCACAGCGAGAAATCTCGCAACTCCTTTTTCCACTCAAACGCTGACTAAAGTTCCGATGAACACGTTTGCTCTCTTTGACATTGACTCAACAGAAGTTTATAATCTGATTATGACCTTAAAGAATAACTGCTCTACAGGATGGGACAACCTCTCCTCGCAGATCATCAAGGAAAGCGTGGATCAGCTGGTAGAGCCTATAACACACATTTGTAAATTAAGTTTCTCTACATCAATCTTTCCAAAAGCTTTTAAAAGAGCAGTTATCTTACCTATTTACAAAGCAGGGGATAAGAATGAAATAACAAACTATAGGCCCATATCAATTTTGCCCACGCTCTCTAAAATTCTAGAAAGAGCACTGAACTCGCGTCTCGTTAATTACCTGGAAAGTCATAATCTTCTTTCAAGCAACCAATATGGTTTTCGCAAAAAACGCTCAACATCTGACGCCGTATCGGAACTTAATAACTACATTGTCAAATGCCTTGATAATGGCAATAAATGCGTAGCTATATTTCTAGACTTGGCAAAAGCGTTCGATACGGTGTCAATCCCGTTGCTGTTAAACAAGTTAGAATTGCTGGGTATACGTGGTAAACAACTGGATCTCTTCCGCAGTTATCTGAGTGAAAGAACCCAATTGGTCAAAATCGGTGATCATAAAAGCTCAGAACTAAATGTAACTTACGGTATACCGCAGGGGTCCATAATTGGCCCGACTCTATTTTTTGGCTTACATGAACGTAATTTGTGAGCAAAGGCTGATAAGTGGCAAGTTATTAGCCTTTGCTGATGATACAGTTTTGCTTTTCCAGGGAAAGAGTTGGGAAGAAACGTTTCGAAATGCCCAAATAGGTTTTGACAAAGTCTCTAGAACACTCTACCATAACATCCTTACCCTTAATGCAACTAAAACTAAATATATGGCATTTTCGCTGCGTAATCTAGGACTTCCAGATGAAAAATATCTATTAAGAGCTCACGCGCCACAATGTCTAACCTCTAGTCCAAATACTTGTAAATGTCCTGTCTTAGAATCCTCCAAAGCAATCAAATATTTAGGTGTTACGATTGATGTTAATCTGTCTTATGCACCGCATATCAGCCTTCTTACATCTAGACTAAGAAAATTAATAGCCATTTTTAAAACCATCAGACATGCAGCATCTGAATCTCAAATCAATATCACATATACGGCTCTCTGCGAATCGTTGCTTCTCTACTGCATTACAACATGGGGCGGAGCTGCAGTTACCCACATGCTCCCATTAGAGCGGGCACAAAGAGCAGTGCTGAAAGTTGCACGCTCGCTCCCGTTCAGGTATCCCACTACACAACTATACCTCGATTGTAAAGTGCTTTCCGTGCGCAAAATTTTTATTTTAAGTATTTTATTAAAACAGCACAAGGTTACCCCAGACATCGATTCTATTTATAAAAGAAGGACAAATAAAGTTTATTATACTACCCAATGTAAGACTGCATTCGCTCATAAACACGCATACTTTCTCTCTCCATTTATTTATAACAAAATAAACGATCTTTTACCCATCAGCAATTTATCCGGCTCAAAATGCAAAACTAAAATCAAGGAATTTCTACTACTTAAAAACTATAATGAAACAGAAGCTCTACTTAAGGTCCTGTCATAAACACATTCAATAATCACTATACATACAATAACACAAACACACACTCAATACACTCTACACTCGCGCCATCTACTGTTGCCTAGACTCTCACGAGACTGGTGTCCTCGGTAGATCAAATACACACACCATTGAATTACTATTACTAACACACACACACACTCACTTTCATACACATTTACACACAACACCTCTTTCTCTGGCTGACTAATTAAAATTTTACATTATAAATATCATGTATAAGAATGTAAAATCTTAAAATTTTATCTATAAGTTCAACTATACTATGTACCTTAATTTTAAGCCTCTAAAGAAACATTGGACTCGTCCGAAGTTGGGATCCCTCGCATCTTCATACAAGATTTATCTTAGTAAGAGCGAGGATTTCGTAAACTTACTTTTATTTCAATACTCTACATACATGTTTAAAAATTTTATAAGTACGTAAAAGTTTAAATGTAAGTTTTTTTTGTTGGTGTCTCTATTTTGTAAATAAATGATTTTTATTTATTTATTATTATAATTTAACTGATACTCAACTTGATGACGACACAATAAACATTCTTGAAAAAGGTCTTAATTTTGCTCTTACGCCAAAACGCATTCCGTATGAGGATATTGTCAGCAGCGTCGAGGAGACTATTGTTCGCAATAAAATACCTACAAATGACGCGGAAACGCTGAGACAAGATGTTTCAATTATATTGCGAAAATGTCGACTCCCGAAACCCAACATAACTGCGGGTGAGCGTCAAGCTCTTGAAAATCTCAGAAAAAACCCTGAGATACTGGTACTTAAAGCTGATAAAGGAAACGCCACCGTACTTATGAACACTCAAGATTATGACGCTAAAATACGGAAATTGCTAAGTGACAAGAAGGTATATAAGCCAGTTACCTACAATCCCACGGCAAGAGTGACCAAACGGGTACGAGCACTTATACACGAACATAAGGACCTTTTCACTGAGGATGTCTTCGAACGTCTATACAGACCAGCCATTGTGCAGTCACCAAAGCTATATGGCCTGCCCAAGATACATAAAGAAGAAGTACCACTACGACCAATAGTAAGTCAAATAGACTCACCGACTTATAATCTAGCCAAATTCGTAGCTGGGGTTCTTCAGCCACTTACGGGAAAGACGTCGTCCTTTGTGAAGGATTCGCGCCATTTTGTAAGCATCATCCGTGACATAACGTTGGAACCTGGTGATTTATTGGTGAGCTTTGATGTTGAATCTCTGTTCACTAATGTTCCACTTGCTGATTGTCTAGATGTTGTGAGACAGAGATTAAGTGAGGATGGCCTTCCTGAACAACACCTATTACTTTTAAAGAACTGTCTCGATGGCAATTTCTTTTTGTACCAGGGGCAACATTACCTTCAGATAGACGGTGTAGCAATGGGTAGTCCTGTAGCACCTGTACTTGCCAATATCTGGATGGAACATTTTGAATCAAAGATAGATCTAGCAGCTTTTGGTATAAAATTGTGGAAGAGATACGTCGACGATGTGTTCTGTATAATGACCGGAAACAACCAGGAAGTGGCTCAGCTGACAGAGTATCTGAACTCCTTACACCCTAAGATCAGGTTTACGCACGAAATAGAGGAGAACAGATCGTTGGCCTTCCTCGACTTAAAAGTGACGGTGAAATCCGACGGGACCTTAGGACACACTGTGTACAGAAAACCAACACACACGGACAGATATCTTAACGCTGCGTCACACCACCATCCGTCACATCTGGAGTCAGTAGTATCTTCTCTAGTAAACAGAGCTCATGACCTCTGTGACCCTGAACACCTAACAAGTGAATTAGAACATGTTCAGGAGGTTCTGAAACGAAATGGCTACAAGACTAGTATCAGATGGCAACCCAATCATAGGCGCAAAGAAAAACTTGTTGAAGTGACCAGACAGCCGGTGTTTTTGCCTTATGTGAAAGGGGTGACGGACAAAATTGGAAACCTTCTTAAAAAGTTTTCAATCAAGTCGGTTTACACTCCACTTACTAAGATGGCGAAGACATTACGAACACCGAAAGATGTAGTACCCTTGCAAGTTCCTGGAGTCTACAAGATCGATTGCAGCTGCGGTCGTGCCTACATCGGCCAGACTAAACGCACGGTAGCGGAACGTGTTAAGGAACATATAGCAGCGGTCAAAAATCGACAAGTAATCAAGTCGGCAATAGCTGAGCACATAGTAGACTCAGGACCCAATCACTGGATTGAATTACACAAACCGCAAGTCATCTGTAATGAAAGGCATTATTACAAGAGAATGGTTCGGGAAGCGATTGAAATTAAGAAATATCCTAATTTCAATCGTGAAGACGGTTTCAGACTCTCTGCCTCATGGAATCCAGTGTTAGCTAAGTGCACTCGTCGCAGACCGGCTTCTCAGCGCGTCACGGACACTGTTAGTGTAGTGTGTCGTCCGAGTGTGTGTACGTGTGAGTAACGCTAGTATATAAAAGGCGGCGGCAGCTCCAATACTCCAGTCATCTCGTGACCACGACAGAGTGCAAACCTGTTGAAACGTCGAGAAAAGAAGAAGAAGAAAGGAGGAAGAAGAAACGCGATAAATACCCGTTAATTACTAATCATTATGTGTTCAGATCGCGTAAGTTTCAAAACATTAATGGGTCATCTGCTAGTCTCGTTATAAGACCTATAGGTATTTTAAGAAATCTTCATCATAAGCCTATAATAGTCCACTGCTGGACCTCTAGGCCTCCCCAAATGAGTGCCATAGATGACATTACTCATCATTTGGGGGTTATTGCCCATAATCCCCACGCTGGGCATGCGGGTTGGGGATCGCAGTACGGTGGTTGTTCTGCAGAGGGAGCTGCTGCCCACCCTCCGGTGTGTTTCCCTAAGTCGCCTCTTACGACACCCACGAGAAGAGTTGGGGTGGTGAAATTCTATTCCGTCACCACAAGAAATAAATTAATGAAATAACTACATAAAAATTGCAGTAGTTCATTAACCTAGGGCTACAATTGGTGGGTAACGCGTTTACAATGGTCCAGTGCTAACCGACTGTCGTTCTGTTGGTCAAACACAAATAAACGTCTCCCTTTGATTAAACCGCGTTCGTGGCATTGGGCCGGTCATTGTAAACAATGGAGATTTGGCAGATTTAATCTATTTTCTGTAGGAATTTGTCACTGGGGAAAGCATTTTGATTGTAATGTAAAACAGCGTTTTCAACGGCCTGCTTTTTCCTTAATAACTCATTAGGTACAACTATTAATAATAAATAATAAATAATGCTGGACAATCCACACAGCATCATCTAGCCCCAAGCTAAGCAGAGCTTGTGTTATGGGTACTAGATGACTGATAATAAAATATTATTAAATAGATAGATATTTTTTATTATACATAGAAAACATCCAGAACCCCTGAACAAATATCTGCAGCTCGTACAAATATTTGTCCCGAAGCGTGAATCGAACCCGCAACCTCCTGCGTCGCAGGCGGACCTTCGCCCACCGCGCCACAGTGGTCGTCGGTATTTATTTAGGCTTTTTTTTCTATAGAAAAAATTATGCAGGATAATCCAAGAAGCACTTAACCCTAAGCTAAACAAAGCTTGTATTAGAGAGAATGTGTGATAATGTGATAAACCAACATTATACAATAAACTACATATATATATTTTAATTACAGACAGAAAATATCAAGAAGATCCGGAACGTACAAACGTTCTTACATCATCATCATCATCAGCCCACATCAGTCCACTGATAAAACGTTGACGGTCTGCAAATATTCGTTAGCGGCAAATAGTCGGCTGCAAGCCCGCAACTTCCTGTGGTGTGTGAAGTAATTTTCAATGTGAATTTTAAAATATACCCGTTTGACATCCATGTTACTTACCTAACTAATTAAGATTCATAGCCATCATGATGTAAAATTTCACACAAAATTCACTTTTCTCAAAGGAAATTCAATCGTTGGCTTAAAGGGTTTTTGAATATAATCCCTATTTCATCAGATGGGTTTAAATCAGGGTCTAACCCAAGCCCTAAAGGATTTACCTTATTTACCAAATTACTGTCCGTATGTCTATTCACATAATTTTGTTAGGGATAAATCAATTAGGGAAGGAATGGGCATTGCCCATTGGGCATTAAAAATAATCTTGTGGAAGGTAGGAAAGAAAGGAAGAAAATAATCTCTGGCAACATAATAAATCAAAACAATAATAAAAGACGTTTAGATTTAGGAACAAGAAAATAACCTACCTATATCATAACACCAAATAATTTAATAATAGGAAGCAAACAGAAACAAAAAATAACAAACAAACAAACATAATGTTACTGGGGTCAAAACATTATGCTAGTTTCTTTGTTGTGTTTGTGCCTACCTAAGGCTTAGCTTCTTACAAATAAAGTCAAAAATTGTTGGCCGAGTTTAAAACTAAAAACAATGGAACAATTGAAATTGAATCTATTTTGCATTTAATTCAATTTTTTTAAGCTCATTCTATTCCTTCTGATAAGCACCTTATTGAATAGCTAATGCGAATTATCTGGCATCAGCTATTCAATGAGGCACTTATCAGGAAAAGCTATGTACAGTGGGCTGGTAACAGCTGTTGATGTGTGTGATACAAAAATGTCATCATCACCCGCTAGCTGGCTATTAGCTACTGGGTGATGATGAAGGCTAATAGATTAGCCTTCCTGAGCCGCTCCTTGTCGATGGATGAACCATCGACATTCGATTCCATCCATTCATCGATTCGATCGATTTATCCATTTTTTGTTGCGCTCGATATTTTATTTATATATGGTATGGTATCAAGAAGAGGGAAATATCAAGATAATAATATGGCACGAAAAACCAATCACAATGTAATGCTCGTAGCATCTATACCTACCTATATACATACAACGCAAACGTAAAACTTTCCTAACTTCTTCGAAACCCAGCTGAGAGCTTTTTAAGTATTTTAAACTTGTGGTTGGTTTCTTTTTCTTCACTCAGTCGTTCCAAAGAATTTAAGCTCCTAGTTTCCTGGTGCAGTACTTTACCTATACTTTTATTATTCTAAAGACTTCTCAACCTCATTTTTAGGGTTTCGTCCCCAAGTCTGCCAACAAAAATTGCCATATAGTTTTTTGTTTTACCGATGACTATTAATTTCTCGTACCTACTTGACCAAAGCTTCTTTTTATTGACTTCGTTATTATATGTAAGAAGCTTGTTCCAAGATATTATTCGTTCGACTAAAACATGTGCACAGCTGCGAGCAAAAGCTAGTGAATAAACTGGTATTAAACCATGAATATTTTAGTGAGCACTGCCATCTATTGGAGTTTAACAAGAACAAGAAAAGGTTACAGAAATGCCATCTGTTGCTGCTGTTTGGAACTCAGCAAGGTTTCCTTAACCTAGGAATGAGGTTGTTTTCTGACTAGATAGCTATGTGATTTTTGAAGCATCTCATAGATGACTCTGCCTGCTAGACATTATTTTATGGTATTGTTTTTATTTTATACCAGCGGTCCACCCCGGTTTCGCACAAGTATTAAACAAAAATTTCAGAAATTAGGTATACACACTAACACAATGGGTTTCAAGTTTTCATATGGATCCCTTACTTTTTTGAAAATATTTATTTATAGCCTATGTTTATCACGGAAAATGTAAGATTCTAATGGTGAAAGAATTTTTTAAATCGGTCTAATTAAATTGATCTAATTGTGCCATAAGTTGTAGTTAACAGTAATTATTAACTACAACTTCTTTATTTATGGCCGCTTGCTTTTCGCCATGACACGCCAGTGTCGGTGTCCGAGTGTCATAAATTACGGTTTCTAAAATGAATGAACAACACACAAAAGCAAATGGACATATATATCAAGATAGAATTGACAAATAGATCAAAGAAGTTGTACGGCAGAGTCTTCGTTGCGAAAAGCAAGCGGCGCCATTTATAAAGAAGTTGAAGTTAAAGAACTTGTACCTTGACTTGTACGAACAAGCACTGCCATCTATTAGGGTACTCGTCAAGCAAGTTTCACTGAACTTCAGAATGAGGCAACAAACTCGCGGACTAGTAACTCATTCTAAATGTTGTAGTATCTCATAGATGGCACCACTATACTCTATTTTCTAAGTCGTTTCATGCTTGGTTTTTTGCGATGTTTTTTATTTTGGTACAGTAACTATATTTTTTTATTAAAAAAAAAATCAGTCATGTTAAAGTCAATACAAGAGATAAGTAAAATTATTTTATGACAAGTTTGTGCATTGTGTTTTATTTTAGGCGTAGGTAGGTTGGTAAATAAGTAGGTGAATATTTGTTATAGCGATTTCATCCTAACATAACATAGATAGCTTACCTACTAAGTCCACTATTAGAGGAACTATTAGGGAATATACCTACCTAACCAGATTCACACGAATAAATATTAAATGCAAAAGTTTGGATGTTTAGATTGATGGATGAATGTTTGACCTAGCTTCAAAACTACAGATCGGGTTGAAATTTTGCATACAATGCAGTTTTAGTTCTATGTCTGGAAGAAACATTGCTATGTTATCCGATAAATCAGTTCCCAACTAACTTAAATCGTTTCCATAGAAACAGGGCTTGCGAAGTCCCGGGCAGAATCTAGTTTATTATATTTTTATATTTTTAAGAACCAAGGGAACATTTTATTTTGTACAGTAGAACAGTACAAAATAAATGCGACATCTCAGCATATAATTTTTCGGCGCTAATATTGAAGAAAGATTAATTAATTGTAAAAAAAGGACATAAATTACTAGATTTTTACTGTAAGTACTATTCTATTATCTTAACTTTCTGTTATTTGTAAACTTATTTTTCTGTACTTATGTCTACCACTTATCATAAAACGCTAATATCGAGTCATTTCTTTCCATGTTACTATCCAACCATAAATAAAAAACAACCCAGACGAACTCTTCAGTACCTCCGCACTAGTTCAATCAGTCTAGAGTGGAACCTTAAATTACATTTATCGAGTCTGAAATTCAAAAGACTCTGTAAAGTGTAATTTCCACTATAGCGAAGAATATAATAGGTCGCCAGACGCCGTCAGAAAAAAGATGGCGCAATGTTATTTAAATCAGATATTTACCTGCATAGTTTATATTTTGTAAACTTTTACCGAAGAAGCAACAACAGGGGTAAACTGTTTTTATTTTGTATTCTTTTTTTGTGAACGTGTTCTTGGAAGGACTGCTTACTCGCAAACGAAACCGTACCACGCCCTCAGGCAGGGGTTTTTATTCACTACTTTATTCACTACTAGCTGTACCCGCGACTTCGTCCGCGATTGCCATACATTTGTTTCAGTTTTTCTACTGTTCAATAAAAAAAAACTTCAATGTGCAGTGTTTGACTTGTTACACTTTTAATGTATTTGCATACATATATTTTTTTAAATAAAACGCGTTACACAAATGTAACAAGAGACCGGCGTGGAATCGGAAAAAAATCGTATTTAATACATTGTGACGTCACACGGTTTGGGCAAGGAATCTTTTGATAAAGAGAATAAGGCCATGGTGTGGATGCAGCAAGCTGAAAGAAATAATGAAAAAAAAAATTATTATTATTTAAATTATTTAAAAACCCCAGTCTCTCACATAGTCTGTATACTCTGTATTTGTTACAGTTCTCTTATGGTACTCCCACACTGCTGTTAGACTATAACATTTACTAACAAAATCAAATGTTATAAATTGTTACATTTTGTTAGAAAATGTAAGATGTTACAAGTGCAAACCAAACTGCGAGCCAAAAATGTTATAAAATGTTAGTAAACATTTTCTGTCAGTGTTTGGTGATTTGCCTGTCGTTGTCTGCAAGCAGATATCGACACCCCAAAAACAAGGTGGTACACTGACGAAAGAATGAAAAAATTACTCTTAGTTCGGTTTGCCGATAGTATCGAGACGTCATCGTGACATTTATGGACGTCACTCCAAGTCCGGGCTTCACCTAAAAACTAGCATAGCATCAGGCCTAGAATTAAAGTTCAAAGGCTTAAAAATACGGTAAAAAACCTTAGCATATATTGTCCAGCATTATTTATTTATTATTTATGAATAGCATTATGCTCTGCGTAGCATAATAAGCCTTTGAACTTTAATTTATTTTATTCCCTCTTCTGTTTTTGTATTTATCAATAAGATAAATACAAAAACAGAAGAGAGAATAGTCTGTATGAGTTTTTATAACTAAATAGTTTTTTAATGGTTTTTATATTGGTTTTTTATTTCCTTAGAGTTTCTTTCTTTCTATTGGCTTTGATTGGTATGAAAGCATAGGTAATACTAGTAGACCATGACCTTAGCTAAACGAAATACTAGAAAAGTATGAAAAAAGACTCGCCTTCCTGTCTTCGGCTGTAAATTTACATTTTTATGTAAAGAGGGAAAGGCGACGTACTTTTTTTGTTTTAAATAGACAGAGTACAATTTGACTGTATATTTAAAAATTAACACTGATTCTGGAAAGGAATTTATTTTCAGTAATGGTTTTGCTTTTGTTTCCGATAAAGAACTTAGCAATTCCAGTTTTATTACTATTAATCCGACTTCGAAAATGGAGGATTTTTCGACGTCAGATAAAATGTAATAAAAATGACTGGGTTTTTCGAATGTACGTAGGTTTTTTATGTACTCGTAATATTCATCGATATCGCCGTCAAAATATGGACAAATTGAAAAATAGTTAATAAATAGCTATTGTATTAAAAGTGATTCTAAAATGGTAACAAAAAAAAAAATTTCTGAAGGATTTTTAACTGTTCAAAACTTAAAACCAGTGTAAAATTAAAGTATTAGGAGTCGGTTTTTACTTCTTTTAGTCTAAAACATTTAACGACAACGAGAATCTTAAAACTTTTTCAATTAGTTTTATTCGCCTGTAAGCAATGCAGCGTATTCAAACTTTTTCTAGTTTCTATT
>CAWVOY010000240.1:0-19717 GCA_963931895.1 Eupithecia pulchellata | reverse complement strand
ATCGATTTCCTCTCTAACGCAATAATACCTAATAGTTAGCCTCGGCCAAGAGACCGTTATTTCACATTGAAAGTGCGTTGCTCTCGTAGGTCACTGGGCATTATTCGGTTGACTTGCAAAGCTGCGTATCGAAGGTCAAATATTCGAACGACTATGCCACCAGCCCTCGGCTCATGCTCTGAATTTGAATGAAGCTGGGTCAAAGCCTTCTCAAAAACTTTTTAATGAGAAATAGTACAATAGGTTACTTAGAAAAGAAATCGATGCTTTTTATTTTACTATTAAATAGTAAAATAAAAAGCATACGTTAGTAACTAACGTATGGTCGGTGAAATGTGGGGGTAGATACCATACCCATTTAAGACCAATTTACACATAATAACAGAAATCAAATTCGTTTATAATTACTGTTACTGTATATCTAATAGTATAATAGTAATAGGTATGGTAACAAAAACAATAGTAAGTAATAAAATAGGTATATACACTACCAAGTAGTTTATGTACCTATTTCATAACATTTTCAAATCCAGTTTTTAATTTATTCAACGGTTTGTGTTGTGAATATTGGACCAATAAAATGGCACGTAGTCATCTCTACACAACAAGTATAACTTGGTACGTAGGTTTAGGTATTATCATGTGCGTAGACAATTATGGAAGAATTTGTATGCAATTTAGAGCATCAAGTAAACTTTAGCTACCTCTAAAATTAATTACTTATATAAAAATATAGGTAAGTAGGTATATAACTTTTTCTCTATCGAGTTAAAATAATACGAAGTGGTATTGCACGAATATCTTTTGACAGCAATGTTCTGTTCAACTAGATTCACGAAATTAGCTACAGAGCTCGGTCACGATTTACTGAATAATGGCTGGTCGTAAGACACGGTTTTCTATTCAATTGTGCCGAGATGAATATGGCATGTAATGCTAATGTGGTTCAAATCTTTTATAATGTTTTGTTTTTATTCGTGTAGTTACAACAACGCGATGATTAATTGTAAGTACGTTCAGTCATTTCTTAGTCCAATCTCTGTGGGTGAAATGAAGGATTACCTATTTAACTAATTAGAAATTTATATATTGTAAAAAAAACAATATTTGTACTTACCTACATATACCTAACTATTGGATCCACTGAAAAATTTGAACTAGGTATGGTACCTATTTACCCTTAGAAGTCTCAAACAGGTAACTAGGTAGGTAATCATAATCACACATAGCTATTTTGTAACTTATTATTAGTATACTTACAAAGACAGGAAAGAGAATTAGGTGGAGTCGTTTTCATGTGATTTACGATATCCATGCCTACCGCAAAGTATCATGTCGCACGAATAATGTCAGCTGGAGATTTATGCCGTATTCGTCCCTAGTTTTCGGCCCACATTCTTAAAATATCTTTGTACGTCCCGCACGATGATAGTTCGCCGTATTCGTCCCGCATACCAAAATTATTGTAAGTACAGTTAGCGTCAAAATTATAATTTACCTACGCTACCAAAGCTGCCGATCATTATAGGCTGACTAAAAAGTTTGTCATCTACTAGCCGGCACTTACCATCACCTCTCAGTGGTGGTCATTACTTGTATGATTTACATAGTTTACATAGTAATAAAATTCATAGCTCTCATTTACTACCTACATCTACGAATATTTGTATTTTAATCTAAAGTATAAAATAATGGCAATTATATCACAATGAATCACATAATCTCAAGTTAAATAAACTTAGACATTTTTGACTATTCGTCAACAGTAACCTAAGTCTTATAAAAACAAAATCTGAGGTAACGATATGAAAATTTAGGTTAAAAAATTAACGCTTAATTATACTATACCTATTCAGTTTGATTTGTAAACAGTAATCAGTCTTATAAAAACACGAAATAATAAAAAATCAGTCATACAGTTACGAAGAGCGTCTTTATATTAGAGATAATGGTTTAGAGCCGAGTAAACAATCAACAATAAAACAAAACGAAAATATGATCAATAGTTATGTACTACACGTTTCTGTGTGTGTGTGTGTGTGTGTGTGTGTGTATGTGTGCGTGTGTGTGTGTGCAATTTGATAAAGCAAGTTCGTTACATTTTAAAATACAAAAGAACATATTTATTCTAAGCAATGACCTAGTAATAATGGTTCCATGCAGCATGGATGTAATAGATTCTTGTATATTGGTCCATTTCAATGGTTTTTCGCATCATTATTGATAGTTTTGAAGAACTTTATTATGTTGAGCTTTCCCTTGAAAGTTTTATTCAGTCTAGAGTTTGCTCCCTCAGCCGGGTTATTTCTTCGATATAATGTTGTTGTATAAATCCCACTTTCTCGTCATGCAATCATTTTCCAACTAAAATGATACGAAGTAGTCATTTTGATGTTTTGATAAATAGTTTTTTCAACTTGTTAATCTTCTTTGATAAAAAAAATAAAAAATAACCTTACTCACCTTGTGAATCTGCTCACAAATATGATGTTTTCCAATTTGAAACTACACTAATAACTTTTCACGTTTTTGCAACTTAGCAAATCTACATTTTAAAGACCTGTGCATTGCTATGCATTTTAGTCTCAAATGCAAGCACTCCTTGAAGGGTAACGTTGTTTGACCAAGTCATTTTTTACTGCTCAAACATGCTGCTATTGGTCAAATCAACCCTTTTGTTAGCTACGTGGGAATTTCGCAACTCCGGCAAGTGCACATCTTTTCTTAGTATTATAAGAACAATTGAGCTATTCTATCTCATAAAACAGGCGACCTTAATTTTAGAACCCACGTGTTTAGTGCATTATCAGTACGTACCCTACGCATTGTGCTATCGTTTTAGCGAAAAAAATATCATTTGCCGCACCGCAAGCTGTCTTTTGCATTGACATAACGTGTGTTTTATATTAGAGCCTTATTCATTATATTTAAAATATAAAGTCAAGTTAAGATTTATTGCTTCAACTGTACTAAAGTAACTAAAAATTGCCTTATAAAAAACTTGGGCCGAACGGGGAGTAAAAAAGTAGGACGAACAAAGATTTTTTGAAATAAAATAAAATTAGGGCCGAATACGGCATAGAAAGTGAGACGAAGGAAGATTTTTTGAAGTGGGCCGAACTTACTAGGGACGAATACGGCATAAATCCAGCTGGATAGCCGCAAGGGTCACGTCTGGGGATCGGGTTACCTGCCTCAACATTATTCTCTCCTATTCATGCTTCGTAAAAAAACAGTAGGTAACGGCACGAACAGCACGTAGATAAGTAGCCATGCCGCGCATTGTTCGAAGCACCCCAGCCTTTGTGGGGGCATGGAAACCTGTTTCAAGATCCGAGAACAACAATAGGCCAAATTGTGTATAGGATGCACTGCCAGCGCGGTAGGAACATTTTATCCAAATGAACGTAGACAGCGTTTTTGTTGTTTTTGCATGCTCTACAGTGTTCTCACCGGAACTAGTAGGATACGTTATCGCTGTCATTCGCAGGAATAGTCGGTTTCTGGTGCATTGGCCCAAAAAGATAAAGAAAGTATGAGCGGAGTTTGTAGTCTATACGAAATTTATAGGAGGAACTTATAAATCGCTCGTTGAACTTCTTATTTCTTTTTCATGGTTTAACTTCTATTTTATCTTCTTGCTTTTGTACGTGAATAACTTACCTACTATGTTAACTTAAAACTGCTCACAGAACAATATAAAATTATTAGAAAAAAGTATCTCCACCTGGGTAAGTCAATGTGAAACTATCGGCGGTCACCGCAGCAGCGCACGCTTGAGTGCAACGCGCAATTACTTCCTCATAATTCCGCTTCCCCTTGTCTACGTTGATCGAAGATGAAAGTGTGTTCTTTACATAGTTTTCTTACGACCTAACCATCTATACCTACCTAACTTTTGACAAATTCTATATGACTCCTCCCAAACCTATTACGTTCTTCCTTTAATTTGAAAAAGCAGAAGACGAAAAGGCCTTTCCCAGCATCTTTTTATTTTTAGATAAATTGGCAATAACTGTAGCATTATTTACTAATCTATTAAACTGAATAACAGGTATTTTACAGAGCGCGCGTGACCTTTCTGGCTATTGAACCGATAGGGTTCGTAGGCCGTCTGCTCAAGGTCTGAGAAAGCTTTCAAAAGAGCATTACACTTGGGTACAGACTCGAGACCAGAGCCAATGCCCCATCTAAAATATCTGGGCTTAAGTAGCAATGAACTCATTGCTCGACTTATCATATCAATCATGTGGAAAATACCCATACAAAAAATTTTCAGCAGGTTTACTCTAAAATCCACGCAAATAAAATCGCAAGCGGGTAAGCTAGTACTTAAGTAGATACAATAAACTAACTTGTGACGGACGGCGGATTTTCATGACATGTGTTAATCCACAAAATCAAACAATAATTCCGTAGGTATAAAAATAATTGCAGAAGCATTTCACGCATTTTTGACTATTGCAACTTGCATGGTCTGTGTTTAAAGTCTATGTTATGATCGTCTATCCCTTTCAGTTCTGGTAAAATACCTTGCGTGAGGGAAATAGAAATAATCGAGGCTTCGCCGCCTACGTAGAACCTCCCGCCCGCCCAGTCATCAGGGGTACGCCGCCCTGGTTACACATTTACGTTTCACTGTATGCGATTTAATGTCTTTTTTCACAGTAAATCTGCAGAAGTGATTGTTAAAATTGTCAATTAGATATTATTGATTCGAAATGGAAAGGCAATGTGAAATACTGAATGGGTAAGGTAAAAATTATGATGCTTTTTGTAAAGTTTTATTTTATATAACTTGTTTACCTACTTACGGCTTTCATCCAGAAAATACTTAACTTTATTCGAAATATCATAAGATCGCTCTTCCATAATCTATTGAGAACCTACTGAAAAAATATTGAATTGCATTCCATCAGCATTCTCTCATAACATAACGAACATATTCTCTTTGTTTTTTACTAACAATTGAGTTAAAACCCTGGCGTTTTAGATAAAATCAAGCCCTGGTGAATCACGAAATGCGAAGGTCTCTCTATGTGCCATTTATTTTCATTAATTACCTGCATGAGATACTTTTCGTAACGTCTGGTCTGTCTGTATAACTTTCTCTTCGTTTTTTGGTCACACTTTTCCAAGGTTTTGCCTTCCTTTTTGTATGTATATGCCCTGTTGGCTGACGGATGACGCTCCTCGTGTCGTCGATTGTTCAGAGGAAAAGGGTTGACACCCTCCTACGCATCTTCATTCAAGTGGAAGCTGAGTCAGACTACACTTTGTGCTCTCCAGATAATAAAAATAGACGTGTGAAATTTTGTTGACATTCAAAGTTCATCGAAGTACCTCATAGCTAGTATTGGGCAGATAGAAAATGAAAGTTCCCCGTAGTTAATTCACTCTTAGGAAATGAAGAGCAATGCCATAACTTTAATGAGTAAGATTGCGTCTACAGTTTATTCACCAATATGTCATTTTATGCATTGGAATAAGATAGTAAAAGTTAACATTTACGATTAATTGAAAACCGGTTTTGTTATTTAATAATTTGGTCATATTGATTATTGAATACAATACTTACAGCAATTAATAAAATAACATAATAGGTACTATTTATAGTAAAAATAACGTTGATCAGGAAACACTGTTTGAACCCCTACGAATGCATGAAATTACCCCACGTAATTACTATAGGAATGGTAAGGGTGCGGTTTTTTCTTGAGGCTCAATTTTGCAACAGGGATAGGGTTACAGTTACTGCTGTTAGGGGGTTTTACGTAAGTATATTGGGCAGTAAACAACCATGACGTGCAATAAAGTCAATCATACAAACGAAACAACCCAAGTAGAGCCTACAAAGTTTTTGCATGGGTATTGTGTGATTTGAATATTTTCATGGAGAACCAATGCCCACTTGCATATAAATTAATAATTACGATGGTAAAATCTCTTTATTTTGTATAATCATAGATCTATATTTAGTTAGTAAGCTCACGAATATAAAAATTGAAACGAAAGAGCGTTAGTACCTACAACCTTAACTAAAAAAATAATTTATAAACCTATTGCGTATAATCGCATGCCTTGTTCCCAGAGTGATGTGCCCAATGATCATCATAGTAGAGATATCTTTGCCGGGATCAGTCTGCGAATTAAGCTACAGCATAGCAATCCCGTAGTTGTAATGTAAGCCTACTAAACACTGGACTTTTTATTGTCTTGATAACTAAATTAAATTGAAAAAATAGCGCCCACAGCGTTGATGACTATTATTCTATACGATATAGTTTTTAGGATTCTGTTATGGCTGTCCCGCGCTCTGCGGATTATGATGCAGTTTTTTTTGCGGAAAATGGCTTTGCAGCTATCCGTTTACTAGGTATATTTGCAAACATCAAAAACTAGGCAACCCCAACCCAACATCATCGTAATAATACCTACTTCACCTTTTGGCTATGTAGTGGGTCGCTGGTGACTTTTTGGTATGAATAATCTACAAGCTTCTCGTGTTGATATTTTGGCAGGAGGCTTTGTAAAGACTAACCTACTTTTACTAACTCTGTACACAAGAAAAACATGTTACCTCTCCTCTAACTGCCTGCGGTCGGCAATGATTAATTATGTAGTGGTAATATTATTTTTTTAAGTCTGCAATAAAATGCATAATTTTCAGACAAAAAATATTTACCATTCTTAGGTATCTCTTCGTTTTGATTACGTTTTAATAATTAGGTTAAATGAAATATATCTATTAACTTGAGTAGATTCTCAATAAATATTTATGTTGTTACAGTTTACGGCTTGGGTGGACGCAGTAATTTTCGTCTTCAGTCTTGAAAACGAAATCAGCTATAACACCGTTTCCAATTATTTCAACAAAATGTCCCACTACCGGAACTCCGCAGAGATTCCTATCATATTGGTCGGGACACAAGGTGAGATTATTGTGCTCTAATTTATATTGACTTACCTACTTTTAATGCTAAGCTATGAGTTTTTATATGTCGCCAATGTGTTTTCACAGGCATTTAACCTTTCTAGTTCAAAGAGTTCATTTTATTCGAACAGCTTTGAATAGGAGTCACGACCTTTTAAAAACGGTTCGGTTCAATAGGTACTTTCTGTTTTGCAAAGAAACGAACACCAAATTTTATTCAACATTTTTATTCAAGGTTGCTACAGTAAACGACAGCGCTTAACATGTTTCCAATTGAGTATTTATCTACTATCAAATGTTCGGTGGTTATTCCAGATGCCATAAGTGAAAGTAGTCCACGCGTCGTGGATGATAACCGTGCTCGCAAGCTGACGAATGAGCTCCGAAGATGCACCTACTACGAAACGTGCGCTACGTACGGCCTGAACGTGGAACGAGTCTTTCAAGACGGTAAGGAAATAATCGAACTTAATAAAACGTTACTAGAATTTCTTTAAATGTCGGTTACGTATGTTTTTTACATGCTATAGCGTGGCTTAGGAATC
Source organism: Eupithecia pulchellata (assembly GCA_963931895.1). Classification (NCBI taxonomy): domain Eukaryota; kingdom Metazoa; phylum Arthropoda; class Insecta; order Lepidoptera; family Geometridae; genus Eupithecia; species Eupithecia pulchellata. The sequence goes on along the minus strand of CAWVOY010000240.1, from coordinate 12,238 downwards.
TCGTTACCGTTTCTTATTTGTATTCCTTGTAAAATGTACCTACCTACCATCACATTTTGTGTTGGAATAGTCGTAGGTATTGAGTTATTATTTTCATTCAATGTTTTTAAATAGTACCTGGTAAGATTAAACACTTAAACATAATATTAAGATCCTAGCTCTGTTCGCACTGCATTGGTTGAAGTTCTTATAATAGCTTCTACCCATCACATACCAAAACCAGCTTTGATCTTTACATTAATTCATTGATGTTTAGAGAGTTGTAAAGTTTCGTAACCGATTTTTTACGACTAGGTATCTCGATCTCGCGTGATTTTACGGCCTGTTGGATGAGCTAGCTCTAGCTATGGAAAAATCTCGTTTCGCCTGTGCGCATACTGTCTGTGGGGAGTATTGTCTCGTGCAGTGGCAACACCGACCCCTTGCCGCGCGGTCGTCTTGTTTTGTTTGTCTTCATTTTCGTTCCCGTTCATTCGCTCGCTCAGCACGGGGCTGTCGCGTATTGTTTACATTTTTCAACGCTACCAAACTCATTGTTTTTGCTGGTTTTTATCCTAATCTAGTGGCATTCTGAATGGAACTATGGAAAGAACGCTCATATTTAAATCGAACATGTCGCCGATATCCAGTTTGAGGCGTAGGAGTTCGTGTTATAACATACAAAGAGCCGAGGAACGCGATCGCAGAAAATCTTCGAAGTTTGAATGTGCGTGAAAACTTAGAATTCTAAATAAAATTACTAGTGAATGTCTGGTGAATTTAGTGAAAGTATAGCGTGGTGATTTGTTTTCCAGCATGCCAGAAGATTGTTGGGACGAGGCTGTCGGCTTCGTCGCAGTGCTTGGCAGGAGGATCGCGGCCTGTGACGCCGCAGCCTCTTGCTAACTCTCCCAGTCACACGCATTCCTCATTTCTGTACAAGGTGAGAGACAATCCTGTTAAATATTCCCTCAATAATTTTTCGGAATAAGAACAGTAGGTTCGCCAAAACTAGGTAACGAGCTGATAATTTGCACACTATAGCTATGTGTGCAATTTATCAGCTCGTTAGAGTTTTGGCGTTGTCTTAACACTAACATCTTCACGAGAGCAGCATAGACTGATAAATGTTATTATTTATGCACAGCATTTGATCTTTTAGAAATATCACATAACTAGAGGCATACATAAAATGCCATAGGAAACCTGGCACAAAGTTGTTTTCATTTAAATTTCAAATAGATACCTGTTTTACTTGGCATTATGTTTTGTAATACTAAAATGCATCTGACTGTTACATATTCATGACTTAAATCACAAGGAATGTTATGTAACATGGCATGGTGTTTTTGAATTTATGTGGTAAATATTTAGTAATAGATAATACATACTTTATGCTTTACTCAGCGATGTTGTACATTTATAACAATAATATGCATGGTGTTATTAATCTAGATCATCATCATCAGCCCATGTTAGTCCACTGGTGGACATAGGCATTAATTAACATTAATCTAGAAATAAGGTGCTTAAATAACCATTTTCTTTCAGCTATTCAAAGTCACTTATTTTGCAGAGTCCTTAAAATAGTCTATCTTTATATTGTTACACTATTTATAACTCATGAATGGCTTAATCAATTTGGCTTACAATTGGTCAGGTGATAACTAGCTTAGAACCAGGAGCCATACATATAATAATTTTTATCCCGGTGTCCTGTTCCCGCGGGATGGTACAGGGACATGTGGACAAAGTTGCAGGCAAAAGCTAGTTTAAAATATATGTTGCTGGTAAAGGAAGCATAAGATTCAAGATAGGATTTCTAGTTGATAATCTTATCTTTATTATTGTTACCTTGCTTGATAATCCCTATCATGTTTAGTTACAGATGATAAAAATAAGTTGAGAAAATAAGATGTGTGTGAAAACAAATAATGCTATCAGGCATTGGCAGTTTCTCAATCACTTTTTTATAATCGGATAAGTACAAGAAAGTTCTGTAGGCTTTGGAGAATTTCCTATAAAGCATTCATTAGTTTTTATTTTGTTGCCACTATAATTTTCACGCCTAAACATGTTTGTCCTTTTTTTTCAATCAAATACCCTTCATCAACATTTTGAGGATTTGGTGTTATTAAAATCTACACCTTATAATAATCATACTTATCTATGAAATTGTTGCTACTACTTGCCTTTTAATTAATCATAAAAGATTATGGTATCATTATAATCTATTCTATTCTCTAGGTATTATTCTATTCTATTGTCCATATTTCTAATTCATAATCCTCCATTTACATGCCAATGTGGCTATAACAGCAGCAAATGTGTTTTTAATTCAGGAATGTGAGCATAGTATTTCAATGTGCCCATTCCGCCAATTACCATCATATATTCAATTGCTGGACCTTCGTATGGCCGTGGGCCTAGTTTGTTTACTTCCATGTTGATCCCACTAATATTTTAACTATCTTCTGCCCTAGGGTTTGGTTACATGATATCTGGATACAACAAAACTTAAATCTTGTCCATAGATGACTGTCTTGTTGTGTCTATACAAAACAAGATATGCATGTAAATTTTGTCAATTACATACATATACAAATAGGTACTCGTACTATAGGTGCTAGTCACTGCAGATATATATTTCCCTTATATTTATATATAAATCCATCTTCAAACATTTCAATTTCAGACTTTGCAAACTTATAATTTCAAAAGTACCTTTGGAACCAAAAGAAATATCATAAACCTTTTTGAAATGTTGATTTGATTCCATCATAACAATTTGTACTGAAAATGTCCATATTAAATATTTTTATTTTAATCTGTCCTGGCGCACGAAACAATATTATTTTAAATTTCAAGTTAATAGCTGTGGTAAAATCAAAATCAAAAAAAATCAAAGTGCTTTATTTCCTTTAGACCTTACAGGACTCTTGGACACGTCACAAAAATGTAGGTTAATAAAAATGTAGGTAATGTGGTAGTTGCTGAGATAAAGATTGAAAAAAGACAGAAAAACCGAAAAAACCATGAGCTTCGAAACCGATCTCGCAGTTCTACAGTTTGCTTAACAGGTCCTTTCGACTCAGGAAAAATCTACCAAATTTATTGAAATAGGTATAGAAATTTCTGAATTGTAGGTATCAGTGGTTTTCAAATGATTGAGTAATTGTATTGTATAATCATTTATAAATATGTAGTTTAACAAACTGCAGTATTGTACTGCAGTTGTAAGTTGTACCAGAAAACACAATATTGACTTTATTACAACCCTCCAAGATCTCAAAGATTAAATTATCTGAGTATATTCAAGCCGACTACTTGACTTTTATGAGTCATGTTTAAAACTACTCAGTCATTTTAATGGTTTAAAGAAGTAAATATTAACCCAGACTATTATGTAAGAATCAATATTATGCAAAAAACAAATAAAACTTTCGTATACCTACAACGTACCATGTGTTATATAGAAATTGACACAGTTTCGAACAAGTACAATTAATTCCGCGATAAATTCAATCGTAAACTGAACGCATTATTGTATTGACACAGATATTTATGCAAATGAATTATCTACTCAGCTCATAAAATTAATTTGGAACTTATCAGAAGTTTCAATAATTATTTATCTACTCGTTAATTTCCATTCTATTCGTTAGGTGATCTTCTAGTAATAATTTAGTAAATATTTTATGAAACCAAGTAATTGTCATCCGTTACGAATTTAATTTAAATATGAATTGGTTATTTATTGTAGCGAACGTTTAATATTATTTTCCAGTATAAATTAGTTGAATTTTGTAATTTCTGGTAGATGAGAGATAAAATGCGACAAAATTAAACGCCAGCCCAAAACTTAGGTTTGGTTTAGCGCTGTTTCGCAATGCTATAACATTTTTTTTTGGTCTAACGAGAGGGAAAAGCAAGGCATTGATCCGCCCATCAACATCTATTTTTAAGGCATGGATTTTCAATAAAGCTTGTTGTAAGAACCTAGATGAATACTACTCAAATACAAATTTCAGCAGGTTTTTGCTGAATAGTATAAAATTACTGTTTTTTATAATAAATTGGAACATCTCCAGGACTCTCTACCACGAAGCCAGCACACGCTCTCGGCATCATCACACCACCTCCATCGAGGGGCGCAGTCCTTCGACGCTTCATCTAACAGCAGCGGCATTTCATCGACACATGTCGTCGAGATTCACAGCACTAATGGATCTGATACCTCGTCGAGATGGGGGAACTCGCTAGGTAACATTTGGAGTGCAAAAGAGTGCAAAAAGTAGGCACTTTGTTGGGTCTCGAACTCGCTTCCTTCCGCTCTTTATCGACTTATCGAGAACGGGCGGATGCCCCATTATAGCGGAAGGATGTTGGTAACATCAATTTCACAACTTTTTGCACTCTGCATTTTACTCTATCTATGTCAGGTTAGCTTGAAACTTGATAAGTGATTTTAATGATCAGGTCAAGCGCTTATCAGTTAATTTACTTCAATGCACTGTGTTCATAATTAAGTATATATTAGAGGACTATTTTGCTGTACATTTTTCCAAAGACGTTTTAGTTGTGTAGTACCTACATATGCAACAACAAAGCTCATTCAATGTAAGCAGAAAATTGAGACAAAACTGTGAATAATGCTCGACAATAGGTACACACTATTATCTAGCCGAAGATAAGCAAGCACATTTTAATGTTATGTTATGCATTCTATATAACCAATGAATATTATATACTGCTGCATACATAGATATAATAATTTATTTATCATACATCGTAAATATATATGTTCCGAGGCAGGAATCGAACCCAAAACCTCCTGCGTCGCCTTCCCCCGCCGGACCTCAGAAGTCGTCAAGGATTGTACCGCAATATTATTGGAACGTCCAAAATACTTTACTAAGTAACAATTAATCATAATTTCAGGAAGTCACGGCTCATCATCAGGTTTGGTCTCCATAGCAACAGAGAATAACAACGTCAAATTCACTGCACCCCACTGTCTCGACAACCTTCAGAAGGAGAAAGACCTCCCCACCCCTCTCTCCACCCCCACAACATCAAGGAAATCCAGGAGAAGATCTAACCTCTTCACACCGTCGAAGAAAGATGACAGATTGAAGAATGGGGAGCTCGGTTCTGGTAGAGCGATACCTTTGAAGCAAGGTTATCTTTACAAGAAGAGCAGCAAGGCTTTGAATAAAGAGTGGAAGAAGAAATATGTCACGCTTTGTGATGATGGGAGACTGACTTATCATCCGAGTTTGCATGTGAGTATTATTTTAGGGTTTCTAACTTTGATTATGAACCTTCGAACATATTAAGAAGAAAATGCTATACTTAATCGCTTCACTTAGCAAAACATTTTTTTTTTAATTTAAAATTCTGTTCTAACCTAATCAGAGACTCATTTTAAGTTTACATTTATGAATTCTTTATTTAAATGAATACATTAAAATCTTACCTTATCTATTTCTTAAAATAACCTTCTATTTTCAAAACTCTCCATATTTTATGAACGTACATAAATCGGAGAGTTTTGAAAAAATTTATTAATAATGCTGGTCTATCCACCCACACAGTCATCTAACCCCAAGCTAAGAAGAGCTTGTGTTATGGGTGCTGCCTGATATACATAATACAACATATTACATAGATAGATATTTTTTATTATACATAGAAAACGACCAGAACACTATCAAATCTGCAGATCGTACAAACATTTATCCCGAGGCGGGAATAGAACTCGCAACGTCCTGCGTCAGGTGGACTTTCGCCCACCGCGCCACAGAGGTCGTCCGGTCGGTAAATAGCAATTTACAGGCTTTATATTCAAAGATATCAACAGCTTTTGCTTTTTATCCAATACAGCATGCATAAATGAACCTTCAGTTTATTGATTCTTATGATTGACCCTTCTTCGGTTGATTTATTATTCAGGTCAGCATAAAGCTAATGGATCAATAAAAGTTCATAACATGATCATATTACGGACGTAAAATGGTTTCTCGTCTTTATAGATGATGTTAAAGTAAACTGTGTGTGGCTATAAAGCCAAGTACGCTTCAGAAGAAAATGTAACTTCAAAAAGTAGGTTTTCAGTTCGGCTGTGTTTTTTATAACTGAAATTCTGCATTTTTATATTAAATTGTTAACTATTAACCTAGTTTGTGTTCAAAAAACGTTACATACCAAATCCCTAATAATATTAGGTCCTTACATATGAAATTGGCGTTTTGTATGAGAGGAACAAAAAGTCGAATATTTTTTAATATAATATATTTAATTAATCAAAGTATGAACCATTATTTTCTATGCACTTTTGCCATCTTATAGGTAGTTCATTGATCCCTTTACTAAAAAAACCAGTCGGACGGGAATCAATAAAATCTTTGAAGGCGATTTGGACTGCCCCATCGGAGTTGAATTTTTTCCCTTGCAAGAAGTTATCCAAATTTCGAAAAAAATGGTAATCTGTTGGAGCAAGGTCCGGGGAGTACGGAGGATGTCTTAGACTTTCCAATTGAAGCTCTTCTAATTTAGTAGCCGTCTGTTGCGCAGTGTGTGGTCTAGCGTTGTCGTGAAGCAGCAGTGGCGTGGAGCGATTGACCAGCCTAGGTTGTTTAGCCGCTAGCTTTTCCATCATGGTTTGCAATTGCTGACAATAGACATCAGCCGTAATAGTCTGGCCAGATTTGAGAAAACTGTAATGAACAATACCGGCACTAGTCCACCAAACGCTTACAAGTAACTTTTTTGGGGTTAATTTTCGCTTGGGGCAGGATTTGGCTGGCTGGCCAGGATCCAACCATTGCGCTGAGCGCTTCCGATTATCGTAAAGAACCCATTTTTCATCACAGGTAATGATTCGGTTTAAAATACCTTCATTATTGTGCCGGTTTAGTAATGTAACGCAGCAGTCGACGCGCGTTTGCCGGTTTGCTTCAGTCAATTCGTGAGGTACCCACCTTTCAAGCTTTTTAATCTTCCCAATTTGCTTCAAGTGAATTAAAACAGTTTTATCACTAACACCGCAGCCTGCAGCTAACTCGGACGTGGTTTGCGATGGATCCGCTTCCAAAGAGGAGAAATTTGTGATTAAAGTGGCCAGTACGAAAAACGCCAATTTCATATGTAAGGACCTAATATTATTTATAGGGCTAATGTTATATTCAGGGTCATCAGGGTGTTCTGCAAGTTGTAGACCTTTGTGCGATAGAAGACATCTGTGTCTTGTAATTATTAAATAAAAAATAAAATAAAATAAAATCAGTTTATTGCAGGCACAAAAATAAGACATTATGCATTATTTCCTTTACTTTCTCATAAAGACTTATACTTACTACTTTTAAATTAAAAAAAAAATGTTAGGATATTTTATAGAAATCCGGCTTTTTATAAGAATTCTCTAAGACATCTGGTATTCCAATTTTACTACTTTACAAATTTTACTTGCCCTTTATTTTCTCAAATTTTTAGTGGAGCAACTGGTATTAGCTCTGACATCTCTTTCGCTAACAAAGTTATGACGACCTCTGGCGCGGTGGGCGAAGGTCCGTCTGCGATGCAGAAGGTTACGGGTTCGATTCCCACCTCGGGATTTATCCCGAACATTTATAAATGTTTTACGATCTGCAGATATTCGTTCAGGGTGTTTTGGTCGTTTTCTATGTATATTAAAAATATCTGTATATACAATAATATTGTATTATGTATATCAGTCATCTAGTACTCATAACACAAGCTCTGCTTAGCTTGAGGCTAGATGATGCTGTGTGGATTGTCCAGCATTATTTATTTTATTTTTATACCCATTCCAGGATTACATGGAAGATGTGAACGGCAAAGAGATCTCACTACAGTACGTCACAGTAAAGGTGCCAGGGCAGAAGCCGAGAGGGTCCAAATCCATCATCACAACTGTGCCAGGGTACAACGGGCACTCGCAGAGTTTAGATATACATGACAGCATCGGGGGGTTGTCTATTGGTAAGACAAATTACATTTTAGATGTGGGGAAGGGGTCCAGTGTTATATTTAATTATTTATTACTAGCGGTCCGCCCCGGCTTCGCACAGGTATTTAACAAAAAAAATATTTTTCATGCGGAACCCAATTTTTTTTGAAAATATTCTATAGCCTATGTTCAGCAGGGAAAATTAGGAATCTAATGGTGAAATAATTTTTAAATGGTCCAGTAGTTTCGGAGCTTTTTCAATTCAAACAAACAATCAAATCTTTCCTCTTTATAATATTAGTATAGATTCTCTAACCCTTGTCAGCAAGCTGAAGACAGGGCGCTAGAATGCTCAACGGGGTAGATCTTTGTACAGTGGACTGATTTTGCCTGATGATAATGATGACCCTTTCTTTGAGACAGATAATTATTCAAATTCACAAAATACCTCTATAACACTGTATTGTCTGCTATGGCAATAATCTATTTTAATTTTGCTTATTACACAGTCGGCAAGATGATGATGCCATTAGTATAACTATATTGATAAACACTTGATTTGAACAATACACGCTTATTCAATGTTTTTATCATCAATAAATACAATGCTATTTACAAATTGTTTAAATATAATCATCACTCTTTACTCTGTGTCAAATGACATCCCATAGTAAAACTGCCGAAACATCAAAAAAATATTATGCAAATACAGTATTTATAATATTATAGCAATAAACTATGAAGAGATGAAATAAATTATTTTTTATCAGCGTAACGTACCTTTGCTTACGTGACTGATTTTCATTTGGAACTGTTTCAAAACTAGTGATAAGAGGAGTCTTGACTTTTTTGCTAAGGAATTTAGTAAGAACTAGCGGCCCGCCCCGGCTTCGCACGGGTATTAAACAAAAATTTCAGAAATTATACACACTAAAACGATGGGTTTCACAGTTTTCATACGGATCTTTACTTTTTTTAACAGCATTGGGGTTTTTGACATTGACTCGACATTCCAAAACTGACACTGGCCGTAGAGAAAAAGCAAGCACCGTGCGCTATACAACCTCTTTTTCTATTCTGACGCGCCATAATAGAAAAAGAGGTTGAATATACAGCCCACGGTTCAATTATTGAATTTTTCATGCGGATCCCTAACTTTTTTGAAAATATAGCCTATGTTCATCACGGAAAATTAAGGATTCTAATGGTGAAAGAATTTTTTAACTCGGTCCAGTAGTTTCGGAGCCTATTCAATTCAAACAAACAAACAAACAAACAAACAATCAAATCTTTCCTCTTTATAATATTAGTATAGATTAACTTTGAACCTAGATTGAGTTGGAAGTCCAACAACGTTTCATCTCTTAAATAAAAGTATGGTCTATAATTAAATCATGGTCACAGCATCCATTTGAAGTAAAATAGAGCAATTTACGCCATTTAGCAAACAAATTAACCTGCTATAACTAGTGTTGCCAACCTTACATAAACATTACCCACCAGGCCACAAAGAAAAACCCCAGCGCGCGACTGACAAAGCCCTACTCTCCGCTTTCGATACGATGAAGGAACCCGCCTCCAGTAGACAGTCGTTAGCATCGGAGACTGAGGTCGGCTCCACGAACGGAGCTGATAAAGATACTCCTCATGTGAAGAAACGGCATCGCAGGATGAAGAGTAGCGGAATTAAGAATGGAGAGGAAGGTAAATATGATACTACTCTCTTACTCTTTTTGACTCTTTCACACGGCATCTTCTGGCTGCAAAGTAAGCAGAGATTGTGCACCTAATTAAATTTGGAATGGAGCATTCTTAAAGTAGATTACAAGACAGAAAGAAGCTAACTGAAAAAGTATTGAAGTCCTTTTGGGATTTGTATAGCTTAGAATTATCTATCTGAGAGGTGCAATTCTTTGAGCACGCCAGATTATAAAGCTTCGAGCTACCTGCAGTTCGAGCTTTGAATGCGCGGTTGCGATTTATAGATTAGCGCCATCTGGTCGAATGTTTATGCACTTCTTTGTACAGAGAAGAAAAATTAAGCTGGGTAGTAACTTCATAGAGACATAGGTGTCGCTATAAATAAAAGGTCAAAATAGGTAGAATGTTAACACTACCTAGACCACAAATAGCCTTTCTCAGTGAAATTAATTGAATAGACTTCTAATAAAAAGCAAATTAAGACTCGACTAGACCATATACTTATTGGCATGAGAATAGTCGAAGAAAGAAATAACTTTATAGTTAGCTTGATGATCTGTGGATTGTCCAGCATTATTTATTCAGGAGCTAATGTTGCAATAACCAACTATTACTATTCCAGAAGGAGAATACACATCATGCGAGTTCACAATAGTAAGCCTGGACGGCAAGAGATGGCGCTGGGAGGTGTGCGGGGTGGGGTGCGCGGGGGGCGCCGCCGCCGCCGCCGAGCGCGACGCCTGGGTGTGCGCGGTGGAGGCGCAGATACTCGCCTCGCTGCAGGGACGGGTATGTTCATACTGTGGAACGTTCTAGAGCTTCTGCTTTAGAGTTCTGGAACTCAGCGCCATCTCTTGTCTCTCTACGGTAACACAGTTGAGACTGTAGAGAGACAAGAGATGGCGCTGGTGACAATTTCCCATTTTTACTTATGCAGAAACTGAATGTTCATGCGGATCCTTTAGTTTTAGTAGTAGGTAGTTAGTTTCATCTTTTTTTAAATGATCAAATCGGTCCAGTAGTGTCGGAGCCTATTCAATTCAAACAAACAAATCTTTCCTCTTTGTAATATAAGTATAGATTGTAATATATGTTATATTGCAGACATCCCGTTTACCCGCCCCGACCGGCGCTAACTCGACGGGCGATGTGCGAGCGACGTACTACATCCGACGTGTGCACGGGAACGCCGAGTGCTGCGACTGTGGTGCCGCGGGTTAGTTGCTGGAATATTACTCTTATTACAATGACTATAGGGTTGCTTTTAATTCACAAATACCCAAGCACGAGGGGCGATGTGCGAGCCACGTACTACATCCGACGAGTGCGTGGAAATAATTGGTCTCGTGGGTTAGGTTAGGTTAGGTTGTAATTTTTTTCGAAAGGTTCAAGCAAAATTAAAAACATTAAAATGTGTCATTTTAAAGACCTCTTCGTTTACTTCTTATGTTTACTTTAAATACTTTTTTTTTTTATATTATTACACTACTTAATAAAAAAGCTAGTTCAATCTGTATACTGTCGACATAGACCTTGGTTCTTTAAGGGGTGCTGATTTTGTTCAAACAATAGAGCTTAGGGCTAGATGATGCTGTGTGGATTGTCCAGTATTATTTATTATTATTAGTAACATAAAAATAAAATAAAAAAGCTAACCATCTGCTGGGCGTTTCAGACCCAGACTGGGCGAGCCTTAACCTCGGCGTGCTGATATGCATAGAGTGTTCCGGCGTGCACCGGAATCTGGGCTCGCATATATCGCGGGTTCGATCGCTGGATCTCGACGAATGGCCGTGAGTATGCGTTTGTTTTGTTTTCTCTATATGATATCTATGAACAAAAGATTCTCTATAAGATATCTATGAACGAAGGAAATTTTAGAAATTTCATGGCGACCTTTAATATTTTTTTAAAGCATCTGTAATAGTTTAATATTGTCTAGTTTAGGCAGAGATGCGAAAATAGAGTGGTGTCTAAAAAGGGCAAATTCTTATCACAAACTCCCCAAGGATAATTTTCGAATTTCCTTTGTTCAACGTTATAAGATGCGGGGGCGTTGGATTGGGTCTGATTAAGGCATTAAGCTTTATCCTCACTCTGTTCTGACAAAATAACTATATTTTTTCTTACCTACTCAATATCCAGATTTATTATATATTATTAATAAATCCTTTCACAGTTTGGGTCACGTGAGCGTGATGGTGTCGATCGGCAACGCGCTCGCCAACTCGATATGGGAGGCAGACCTACGCGGGCACATCAAACCCATCGCAACTTCCACTCGCGAGGAGAAAGAAAGGTATGTCTTCTTCTTCTAATTGTGGACAATGCCGTGTGGTGCCGGCATAGAATTTCACCACCCCAACTCTTCCCGTGGATGTCGTATGAGGCGACTAAGGGACACACCGGGGCGGGCATATTATGGGCAATAACCCCCAAATGGTCAATAATGCCATCTATGGTGCTCATTGGGGAGGCCTAGAGATCCAGCAGACTATTATAGGCTGATGATGAATTATGAATAATATTTAACTCAAGCAGATAAACCAACTTTATCTTGACCTACCCTAATCTCTAGATGGATAC
>CAWVOY010000239.1:0-17765 GCA_963931895.1 Eupithecia pulchellata | reverse complement strand
CGGCGCCGGCGGCGCGGCGGCGCGGCGGCGGCGGCGGCGGCACCGTGTTTTTCTACTTGTCTGCCTTGCAGCAGCGCGTTTTAGTCTGTGTGTGGGACGGACTTTTTATTTAAATTTTTTGTAACTATTGATGGTTGTTATAAAGATTGTAATGTCATAAAAACTGATAAATAAAAAAATGCTCATAATTTAAAATTACACTCACTTCAGAAACACTCATAACTGAGTGCCATTTTTAATATGAAAATTAATATGTACCTAGGTATAAAAGTAAATAAAATTTTAACTACATCTAGTTAAGTAACAGTACCTAAGCCACTTTTTTTTGATTGCATAAGTGTAAAAAGAATCAAAGCTTATCTATATAAACTTAGCTATATAAACTATATTAGAGTTTATAACCTTATCTCTCTCTCCCAATAAGGTTTGCTGGAAGAAAACTCTTTTTAGGGTTAAGCTCACCTTTGCCATTTCTTTTACATCTTAATGTTTTTTTTTTGTATGTTTTATCATATTATTTTATCATGTTCATAAAGGTAAGTCACTTTTGGTATTACCTATCAATGATTATTGATTAGTTGTCTTCAAACAGATAGAGAATGATCATCTACAGATTTGCGTAGATCGTCTAATGACGATAGACAATCCACATGGCACCAAATAGCCCCAAGGTAATCCTTGGGGCTATATGGTGCCATGTGGATTGTCTAATATTATTTATTATTATTAATCAAAAGATGCTTCACATCAAAATCAATATAATACACGTCAACATCCATAGAAGTCTAAGATCTGCTATACTTGAAATCCTATTATCAACTGTAATGTAAGCAGCGGTAATATCACTGTGAATATCTTAGAAGTAGGTATACCTACTGACTAATGAACAACCCAGATAATCTGAGTAACATGTTATTAATAATTTACCTACTAAGTACATTAAAGATTACATTCATCAAGTTCACTAAGATAATTAGATAAGATTTACCATTTTATTTATTTAGATTAATTTAGTATTATGGTGTTGGCCACTGATATCTGAACTGATCACACCACAGAAATTATACTGCGGCCCCTGTAGTACGTAAGGTAAGTCTATTAAATTAAATTAAAAACATGGCTTGAATCGAATGCTTTCTATTCACTGAAAGAATTTTTTGACAATAATAGCACCTTGTAAAATGTAGATGTAAATTGTTCCTATTTTTAACTTCTTGGAATGCATTGTTCTTTAAACCATAAAGCATACCAAATATAGCTAGATATCTATCTACCTAGATCTTATTTTAAACTGTATTATTGTATGTCTGCTAAAGATAAGCTGTTGAAACTGTACACCTTATACCTAAGATCTTTTCTGTACAACAGTTCACAATAAAAATATTTCTGATTCTGGATATACTAATATAATATTATAAAGAGGACAGATTTGATTGTTTGTGTGAGTTTATTGAATATGCTCCGAAACTACTGAACCGATTGAAAAAAATATTTCACCATTTGAATTCAAAATTTTTTACGATGAGCATAGGCTATAGAATATTTTCAAAAAAGTTAGCGATCCCCATGAAACATTTAATTTTGTTAAATACCGGTGCGAAGCTGGGGTGGGACCCTAGTATTTCAATAAACTCTCAGAATTTACACGAATTAGAGATTATGACTCGTATTGAACGGACTCACTACATAGTGTATGTATTGTTGGCAACATTGGTTTGACATGCAATGCAATGTCATGTCATTGAAAATGAAATAATCAAAAAAATCAATCCAGAGGGCGCTTTTTATAGCACGGCCACGTAAGTCAGGGTCGTATTTTCTTCCTAGATTTATTAGAATTACGTTGTTCTGGTTTTTGTGATATTATGTGAGAATGGTTTAGTGTTTTAGAAGTGCTAGTGACGCAAATTCTTTCAACCAACTTCTACAAACTTCCAAACTGCGGTAAGTTTCTCTGGATCTCAGTCAATCGTCCATCGCCCTTCCGTCAATTTCGTAGTGAATTTGCATGTTTTAATTGAATCCTCTTCATTTAATAGGCTACTATCAAAATACAAACACAGAGCTACGTATGGCATATGATGTTTCGACTGGTAGAAATCTATAAGTCTTATATTATAAATGCGATCGAATGTTTCCAGATTGACGAGCCATGTCCAACTTACCATCAAATCCATACAATAACGTGCCTGGAGGCCCTCAAGTGAACGCAAATCCTGTGGCATCCACGTTCAGCAACAGCCAGCAATTCGGTCAAGTGCCGTTGAGCCAACTGCCGCCAGGTTTTGCAGGGAAGAAGCAAGATGCAAACTCAAACAGCCCAATGCATACTTCGACATCTATGCCAGCGAATAATGCCCTATCTCACGTCAATAACTACATTCAGAGTGGCAGCAATTCACCAGCATTCAACCAGCCAGGAATTATGCCTCCAGCTCACAAAGGCCTACAATCATATCCTATGAAGCCACCTGAGTCCATTAATACAAGCACTGTTTCATCAAATATGTCATTAACCTCAGGTAGCCCTAGTCCCTTCAATGCTAATCCATCGCCAACACCATATCCTCAGAATTCCCAACCTAAGCATCAGGTCAATGACAATGCTCCACCGCTTGTCTCTTCTAGTCAGTTCAACCAATCACTGATGAATGGCCCGTCCAATCCCCCACTGTCCAACTATCAAGGAGCAATGATAAATCAGTTTCCAGCTACATCTACCCCTTTCAGTTCCCCACATGTAAACAGGCCTCCAAGTGGGGTTCACCCAGGAGGTAATGTTCCTTTGAACCAAGCTTTTGGTCCTCTGTCAAAACCAACTGGTCCAATGATAGGCCAGCCAAACATATCCTTTACTGGATCAGTAACAAGTCCACCAAGGGGCAGTCCATTAATGCAAGGACCCTCTATTAATGGACCTCCTGGTCCAAATGTCCCACCATTAGGTCCCCCTGGGTCTATGTCAACAAATGGGCCCCCTTCACTTCCTACTTCTGGAGCATTACCACCAAAGCCTCTTGCTAGTGGCCTACCATCCGCATCTAAACCTGGTCCTTATTTGAATGGACCAACTATGAGTGGCCCCCCAATAAGTAACCATCCAATGAGTATACCAGGGCAGTCAGTTAGCAGGCTACCCCAGTCTGGACCGCAAGCAAGTGGACCTATAATGGGTTCCACTATGACTGCATCCCCAGGTCATCCAATGACTGCATCCCCAGGTCATCCAATGACAGGACCACAAGGTCCTATGGGTGGACCACAAGGTCTTATGACTAGACCCCCATCAGGGCCGCCTATGAGTGGTGCCTCTGGCTTGCCACCTATGAGTGCCCCACCAACAATGCCACCTATGAGTGTGCCATCTGGCCAGACTGGGCCCCCAACAGTGCCAGCTATGAGTGGGCCGCCATCACGGCCTCCTATCAGTGGCACTCCAAGCATGCCACATATGAGTGGTCTTTCAACAATGCCATCTATGACTGGTCCCTCAGCAGGGCAACCTATGAGTGGACCTCAAATCAATAGGCCACCATTACCTGGAGCCCAAACTCAACCATTTAATGGGCCTCCTAGAAGTGGTCCGCCAGGTCCAATGGGACCTCCTGGTCCTCAGAGTCTCCCAGCGCAGATTCCCAATCCAAATGCCCAGTTGCCACCGCTGCCCCAGCAACCTCAGCCTCCGATGGGTCCTCCTGGGCCTGGCCAGTTACCGACGCAGCCTGCTGGGCCCCCAAGAACCAACATCCAGAACAGATACCCTCAAATGCAGCAACCACAGGCTGCAGCAGGGGGATTTAACCCTCAAATGCCTCCTCAACCAATGGGCCAGTATCCTCAACAGTACACTACTCAGAACATGACTCAGCAGATGGGAAACATGAGCGTGACAAGACAAGGATTCGATCAGCTCTGGGGACATCAGACCATAGATCTCATGCAGTGTAAAAATGTTTTGCCTGAGTACCCTGAAGAGATACCAGAGATCAAACTTGGCCCGGCCTTCCCTGATGCTGTGAACTGCAGTCCAGAGTAAGTAATCTTGTAAATACATAATTTATTTAAACCCTTTATTACACATATTTAAGATTGTAAACATTATTAAGATTCTAAAGGCATAATAGGGTGGTAATAAACCAAAAATGGACCAAATACACTGCAAATAAAAATACAATGATTTTATGTGAGATTAATCAATTGAATCAAATATCAAGTAAAAAAATTAAAAAACATTAACATGTTAATAGCTTGCAAGTGCAAGATAAGTTGTGAACTGACCCTTGGCCCAATTAATTAATTATATTTTATGATTTTATACTGAAAACTTTTTACTTAACACAATTTTTTTTTATTTATAACTATGACACAAAATCAACTAATTGCAACAAGCATTTACTCATATCAATTTCCTAAAAATCTGAGCTATCACAGAAGGCAGAGTCCCCAGAATACTGGACATTCCAATGACATGTGGACTTGTAATAGACATTTGGACATCTTTATAAATTGTGTTTGCTCCAATGATCAAGGGTCAAGCAGCACAACAAGCAGCTCAAATCTGTTAATTTATTAATAGAATTGATCATGAAAAATACTAGATTTACCTATTCATTTGCCTTCAATCCTTCACTTTGCATAATATTCACATAATTAATTCCTATCTAAACAAGAAATGAAATCTGTTTATTATTATACTGTAAGATATTTATCCGAGAACAATAGCGTGTTTGTTTGAAACTATTTTGCATGATTCCTGCATTTCTCTCATTTAATTCATCTATTAAATAAAGACTGTTATTGTTCGGCATTTGGCAATACATAATAATAACTATTGGTATCTTAAAATATTTCTACAAATGCAACATGAGTTTCCTCTTACTGCCTGCCTACAGCTCTTATTTAAATAAAACGGACTTTGTCCTTTGCAATTACGCCTTGACCTTCTTGCAATACAATTTGGGGCTACACAAATACATAATCTACCTTAACATGCTATTTGGTGACGGTATTAGCATAGACATAATGTAATTACCTAGTACAGTTGTAAATAATCCTAATTATGGCTGATAATATCAAATGAAGGAAACAATATTATAAACAAAGGATTGATTATTCAAAATTTCAAATTGAGTAAGATTTGAGAAAATTCTTCACCAAAAGGGGGAAACTCATTTGGGGTGGTCCTTTATAAATTCAGTCAAGATCCATGAGAGAGACTTGTTCTTGTTTGAAATTAAAACCCACTTGTTACTTTCCATTATGTGGTTACAAAAAACTCACTAGTACACTTAGAATAAGAATCAAACATAATTGTTCAAATTGATATTTGTAGATTACAATCAGACTTACAATATTTCTATTAAACAACTTAAAAAATGCATTTAAAGGTAAGGTCGAAAGCCATGAATAGGTACTGGTATGGTATGTATTGTATACTAAACTATGCATTGTAAATCAAGATATTGCAATACCACCTTGCTAGATTGCTACTAGACTTTGATACGACTTGAACAAAGTAGATGGGCTTATCAGTGCCTCAGATAAGTCAAGTCTGCCATTGTTTGAAATAACTCTAGATTTATATAAATTCGGATTCATCTGTGATCTTAGAGATTTGATAATATTTTTATTTATGATATTTGAAAGCCTAGTGTCAAATTAGTAAAATATGAAAATATATGATGTTCAAGTAAAGCTGACAATAATTTAACCTTGATTAGGTGTCTATATAAAAGAATCTTGATTGCCTATATCAAACCGACGAAGTGACCCAAAGTAAGATCACGGAATCATACCAAGGGATTTTTACGTTTTGCGTTACCACCTACTTTGAGAAATAGCGGTTAGGCCGCAAAGAACGCGACCAAGTAACGCGGCTACAATGGTCAGATGTAGATACAGCGCGCTTCAGCTTTTTAAATTGAGTTTGTTAGCCGTCCTCAAGGCTCGGTGTGGCCGCTAGCCGCGTGCTCCATGGCGATCTCATACAAATGTATTTATCTCACTGGCCAGTACTGCGCGACTGGCCTTAGCTATGCGATAACAAAATCATGGAGGTGTATATTCTATGCGATCATCGGTTGCATTGATAAAGCCTCGGTCAAATCCTAGTATATTTCCGAGAAGAATCAAAATTTATTGTAACAGGGTGGGAATCTATTGACAATTATCAGTAGATGTTACAGCCCGCATTATATGCTTATTGCAAACGAAAATGAATCTTATAGTACTACAAACCTCGTAACGATCACCTTAAATTGAGCAGTGTCCGTGACCGTGACCCGAATTTTGAGGCCACATTCATGTTGGATCCACACTTTCTTGTGCGTAATAAAAAAGTCGGTACTCGTTTATCAGGGCGTTTAAAATTACTTTCGAAACTATAAGGTTAATAAAGATCCAACTTGTTTTCTATAGTTATGAATGTGCAGTGTGCCGTTTGATGATTTTAAGTACTTTATTACTACTAAAACTCAAACTAAAGTCATTTTATTTAAAGTATTTATTTACATGTAATGGTAAATATCCCGTTCTATGTGATTTTAGCGAAGTACTTACTCTTACAGGTCTCCCTTAGAAATGCTTTGGTTCCCATAGAAAACACTGTTGTTATTGGGCGAAGTACGTTCTAAGAACTCTCCCAGTCATCAACCCGACTTCATACACTGTGCATTGGTGTCCTCTTTTCTCAACAGTTTTTATCAAAGCATAGTAGTAGTAGTAGTAACAGTAGATATTTCTGCTTCACTTTGTGTGTTACTTTTAAATACCTATAGAAGATGTATAAAATATAAAGTACTAGCGGCCCGCCCCGGCTTCGCACGGGTATTACACAAAAAATTCAGAAATTATACACACTAAAACGATGGGTTTCACAATTTTCATACGGATCTTTACTTTTTTTAACAGCATTGGGGTTTTTGACATTGACTCGACATTCCAAAACTGACACTGGCCGTAGAGAAAAAGCAAGCACCGTGCGCTATGCAACCTCTTTTTCTATTCTGACGCGCCATAATAGAAAAAGAGGTTGAATATACAGCCCACGGTTCAATTATTGAATTTTTCATGCGGATCCCTAATTTTTTTGAAAATATTATATAGCCTATGTTCATCACGGAAAATTAAGGATTCTAATGATGAAAGAATTTTTTTACTCGGTCCAGTAGTTTCGGAGCCTATTCAATTCAAACAAACAAACAAACAAACAAACAAACAAACAAACAAACAAACAAACAAACAAACAAACAAACATACAAACAATCAAATCTTTCCTCTTTATAATATTAGTATAGATTTTACAAAACAATTCAAAACAAAAATGCGGTATTGTACACCAGAATATAACATAGCAAAAGACATTACATTACATAAGACAATTACAATGGGCGGCCTTCGAGTATATTTTTAAGTATAAAAAATTTGTTTTGTTCTCAGAATCTTCAGATGCACAGTGAATCGTATACCGGAGTCCAACAGTCTTCTGCAGAAGTCTCGGCTGCCGCTGGGTATTCTCATACACCCCTTCAAGGACTTGAATGTGAGTTCCATTGAGTGTAAGCGATTGAGAGCTCAACTAGCATAGAGTTAGGCGAGAGGTGATGTGATGACAAAGGGGAGGGATGCCTTAAATATTCCGAGATTGCCTCGCCCTTTCAAGGGACATCAAGATGAATCTATCCATGACGAAAGAAAGCACTGGTAACCTACAACCCTAAGTTAAGCCCTTAGGCTGAGGTAATGCGTAAAAGGCCAGGTGATTTCATCATTTAATTTATTTTCGACTACTTTTTCTCGAGCATTAATGTGTCCGCGAATGATTATGACATGTTAGTAAAACAAAGGACGTGCGTGGCCGTAATAGATGCGGCTACCCCATTGATGTCACAATCTTAGACAGACCTTAACAGTACAGCGGGCTATATTGAGCTGGGATCTGGATGTCTTTTTGTTTAAACATGAACATTACTCTGTGACTACTTGTATTAGGAAGGTATCACAAATTAAATATTCTTTATTGTATTAAAACATATTACATAAAACCTGCTTTGATAACCAAACTTTTTCAATACATGAAAAAACCTAATTGATACTGTATATGACATTTTTATCACAAGCTTTTTTTCTACGGAATGTATTATCTTCGTTCTGATTGAATTTACTGCATTTATATCACGAATAATGCAAAAAAGTGCTAGAATTTTTATTGACTTATCATTATTACCAAATTCATGAATTTATATACCTTAAATTTAATTATCCTACAAGAGTGCCATAAAAGTGCATTAAAATTTTTACATTTTCTACTTTAGCGCATAATATGACGAGAGCGCGTGTGTGCTCATGACATCAGTTGGCTGTGTAAACAAAGTACAAAGTAATCGCTGATGTTCAGCCGTATGACGTATTAATATGGCGGCTACTGTTTCACTGTGTTTAAAAACAGATAAAAAACAGCAAATTCATTTTATTATTATATGAACTACTAAACTTCATTTCCGACTGGAAATGAAGTTTAGTAGAAAAAATACAAAGTTGGTACCTATGTAGGACGTAACTCGAAATGCTTCTTATCACTCTAGACCAGAGACAGAAACTACGTGCTGTGCACTGGTTACATAATATCAAACGCGATAAGTAAGATAAAGTAGAATTTTTGTCTCAATTAATCGTAATATTTTAATAGCCTTTTTTGAGAGGTTTTATCTATTATTTGTGTGTTTTTGCTCATACAACACACTTTTTTGCATCTTTTTTTAGATCTCGTAATATTTTAAACTGACCTCAAATAATGCAGAGGTTTTCGAATCGTTAGATATTTTACGGTTTTTCTGCGCTAATGATTATTTTAATGTAGAGAATGAAAAGGTAGGGGAGGGTAATCTCAATTAAAACTTTAAAAGTGATCTGATAATGGGACCCTGAGTTGTTTCAGAGGTTAATGTAGAACTCTTAATTAAAACGTGGATTGGATGCTGCAGTGTGATGTATTTGTTATTATTGAGGATTTTTATTTCATTTGTTTAAAAATAAAACCAAAATAAATCTCAAAATATAATGAAAAAAAAAATTGTAACATGCTCAGTCGTTATAATAGCATTCCTTACGTTTAACTATTCTAATGAACATTGTGTTATTTATCGAGTATGCTCTGAAGCAGCTGCGCAAATAACATTGACGTGGTTGTACATTGAACCGTTACTGTACTACGTTTAATGTTTACAAAAATATATTCTAATAATTTAAAGATCAGGTTCAGAGTAAAATCTTTTGACAGCTCTCACTATTTTGCAAAAACTAGCTATATCAAGGTTATTGTAGCAATAAGCACTTAGTTATTTTGAAAAGAAACAAAGTTATTGAAATCTAG
Source organism: Eupithecia pulchellata (assembly GCA_963931895.1). Taxonomy (NCBI): domain Eukaryota; kingdom Metazoa; phylum Arthropoda; class Insecta; order Lepidoptera; family Geometridae; genus Eupithecia; species Eupithecia pulchellata. The sequence goes on along the minus strand of CAWVOY010000239.1, from coordinate 8,395 downwards.
ATCTGAAATCTGACCTCATTGTAGAGGTTTACACTCATTGTAAAGTTTTTCAGACAAAACGCGGTACCGTACCTTATGGGCATCTACTATCCCAAAGAGGATCTTGGCCTCTGTCACAAGGCTACTCGCTTATGAACTGTCGCGAGCGCCTTCGAGTTTTTTTTAAAGTCAATAGACCAAAGGTCTATTGACTTTAAAAAAACTGATGAAATTGAAAAAATTTGGTAATAATGATAAGTCAGTAAAAATTCTAGCACTTTTTTGCATTATTCGTGATATAAATGCAGTAAATTCAATCAGAACGATGATAATACATTCCGTAGAAAAAAAGCTTGTGATAAAAATGTCATATATGTACAGTACCAATTAGGTTTTTTCATGTATTGAAAAAGTTTGACCACAAGAGAGGGCTAAGTTCAGAGTTGTTCGAAATCTACTAGCACGTCAATCCAGCGATACCTGGGGCCGACTGGTCTATTCCATCATACGATTTCTTGTCTGTTCAACCCTTCGACGTGTTTGAGTCAGCGTATACGAGAGCTCTTAAACTCGTCTATGATATTCGGTTCGGCAAGTCACAACATCTAATTTATTTTTCCTATTTTCAGCACCTACCCGTGATCCAGTGCAATACAATAGTGCGGTGCCGCTCGTGCCGCACCTACATCAACCCCTTCGTGTATTTCGTAGATGCCAAGCGATGGAAGTGCAATCTTTGCTTCAGGGTCAACGATTGTCAGTAATATTGTCATACTATGTAAATAGAACTCCCAATTTGGCTTGAAAAGATTCCAGTAACCTATCATGTGTTTCGTCTTTCCAGTGCCCGAAGAGTTTCTATTCGACCCCGTAAGCAAGTCCTATGGCGACCCCTCACGAAGACCAGAAATAAAGTCAGCGACCATAGAGTTTATAGCGCCGGGAGAGTACATGCTGCGGCCTCCACAGCCCGCCGTCTACCTGTTCCTACTGGACGTGTCGCAGATAGCGAGGGACTCGGGCTATCTGCAGGTACTAGACACTAGATAGTACATCATTACATTCATAATAGTCCACTGCTGGACATAGGCCTCCCCTAATGAACGCCATAGATGGCATTAATCATTTGGGGGTAATTGCCTATAATCCCCACGCTGGGCATGCGGGTTGGGGATCGCAGTTCGGTGGAGTTGTTTTGCAGAGGGCGCTGCTGCCCGCCCCCCGGTGTGTCTCCCTTAGTCGCCTCTTACGACATTCATGGGAAGAGTGGGGGTGGTGACATTCTATGTCGGCACTACACAGCTAACATTCATAGACAGACCTAAGTTTTGAAAGAGAGCTTTGAAGTATCGGTGCGGTTTTCTCAGTGGTCGCTTTTAGGCGCTTTTACATACACTTAGGACCGACATTGGAAATGTAAATCATAGCCGAATCTTAAGAAACTCACAAAATCCTATTGAAACAGGCTACATAAGTAACTTTTGCAAGCAGTGGTGTAAAAAGATCGCAAATGTAGGCTTACCCCTCTCTAAGTGCGATAAGTACTAACCGTACAGGTTATTTAAAGCGTAATAAACTTTATTTCCGCCATCTGAAAGTTGTAATTCCCTGTTCAGGTGGTATGCGACACGCTCCGCGCGTGCCTAGACGAGCTCCCCGGCGACGCGCGGACACAGATCGGGTTCATTTGTTTCGACTCGCACGTGCACTACTATCTCATGAGCGAAGGACTGCAGCGGCCTAAGGAAATGACTGTACTCGATATTGACGGTGAGTTTGGATGTGGCGCCATCTAGTTTTATGGTGGCGCCATCTAGTTTTATGATTTATATTTATAAACATTAAATTTATTTATCATTTGGCGCTCATAAGGGGAGGCCTATGTCCAGCAGTGGACTATTATAGGCTGGTGATGATGATGATGATGAAATTTATTTACGACTTATTATTAAACAATGAAAAGCATTATGGGCAGAAGCGATCATAGATCATAAAATCAGATTGAATGGCTGGGTGGTTGTATTTCGTTCATAGTTTACTAGTGAGAGTTACACCGATCCAAACTAGCGCCGCCACCTATTTTACCTTATAATTACGTTGAACAAATATTCTTTGCTGTAGCGCCTTAATCGTGAACAGTACTTCGTTGCGAACAATCTAACCTCTTTCAGTAATAACTATTAAGCTACTCTTCGGGATTACCGTGCGCTAATCATGAGAACAGATAATCCAGTGTTTTTATATACAGGGTGTCCCACAGCTATGCCACATGGAGGGAAAGGACCTTTAATATTGTAGATGGACATTTTACTGAAAGAAGACATTATTATAATTTAAAAAACACTTTAAAACGCACAGATTAATATAACAAAATTTGTAGGAGTTCGATAAAAGCGAAGCTCTCAGGCCGATGCATATTCTGTAAGAGTACTATCGCGTATACTTTGAAGTATTGTGTTCCACAGACATATTCCTGCCCTCCCCGGAGTCCCTGCTGGTGAATCTCGGCGAGAGGAAGGAGCTGGTGAGAGAGCTGCTGACATTCCTGCCGCAGCGGTACAGCGGGCTCGGCGCGCCCACCTCGGCGCTGGGCGCCGCGCTGCAGGCCGCGCACAAACTTATGGTGAGGGTTACTTATACTTACAAACTTATGGTGAGGGTTACTTATACTTACAAACTTATGGTGAGGGTTACTTATAGTTACAAACTTATGGTGAGGGTTACTTATAGTTACAAACTTATGGTGAGGGTTACTTATAGTTACAAACTTATGGTGAGGGTTACTTATACTTACAAACTTATGGTGAGGGTTACTTATAGTTACAAACTTATGGTGAGGGTTACTTATACTTACAAACTTATGGTGAGGGTTACTTATACTTCGGGTTTATAAGGGATTCCATCACAGGCGGTGAAAATACGAAGCCATTGTACTTGGTTCTAGAATCTAAGAAATTTTATGTAAAATCGTTGGAAATTTCACAAAAATAATAATAACGGAAAACAAACTATCAACAAAATCAAAAACACTTGAAAGCCACACAAACTTTCAGAATGCATAGTTGTGTGCGGTGAAGAAAGTAAAAATTCTAGTTTCATAATGCACTACAGATTAATGAAATGCTGAATGAATGCTGATTTAAAACCAATAAATGTTTCAAACTTGTGGCAAAATAAAATAAGGTTATTAAAGATTCCCTATTTGCTTTGTTAATAAACAATTTTTAGGGTTCTTGAACTAAGTATAGATGTTTCGTTCAAGGGTTCTACCAGAGGCTTCGCGCGTTTAACAATCATCATCATTCTCTTGTTTTAAGCTTTGAACGATCCACTTAGATCGTTCCCACTTAAAACAAGAGAACCAGTAAAAATGGTTATTTACATGCCAACCATGCTACTATTTATAAAAATAATCACTGTTTGATTATGTAGGCTATCAAAATTCTAGCAAAAAAACTTAAAAGTGGGTAATAAAGTCCTAGAACTTTGCAGACTAAATTTGCAGCCATTTAAATGCGCGATTCGCAAATTTTTTCTCATGTCATCATTGTTTAATTCAAGAGGTAAAACGCAGCTTGATTTCTATGTAGTCGGTAAGGTCCAGTTTGGAACGGAGTACAATATATTTCATAAATTGCTGAGCAGCGGCGTTAGCTACGGTCAATAGGAGAAGGAGTTGGTGATTTTCACGTTTTTTTCTTACATAAGAACCTTCTCCCGATGATAACAAACTTAACAAACAAAGAATTGGCACAATTGGTCCAGCCGTTTACGCGTGATGCCAGACCGTAAGAAATAGGGTTTAATTTTTATTTATGTAGATTGAATTTCACTTTCTAATGAACAGTACCAATTTGTATGTCTTTATTTCATGTCATGTTCAGATGTTACAGGTTGTATGTAATAGACAAATTTCTTAAAACCTATATTTTAGGTTAGTTTTCGTGTCTTGATGTTAAGTACGGCTTGTTCCAGGCACCGACGGGAGGCCGCGTCACCGTATTCCAGACCTGCTTACCAAATGTCGGACCAGGATCTTTACTGCCAAGGTAATTCTTCATCATAGCCGTTGAGTCATCCCACTCCTGAATCAAGGCCACCGTAAATTATGCGTCATCCAACTTGTGACAACTTGAGTTTGAGTTCAGACGCTGTATTAATTTGTATGCCTAAGTCTAATATGAGAAGAGTCTCCATTTTGATATGTCTCATGCAGTTCTCCAGCGGTTTCACTCCGCAGGTTCTGTATATACTATGTCCAAATTTTTATTATTTATTATTATTTACAGAGAAGACCCGAACGCCCGCTCCAGTAAAGACGTGGCACACCTGAACCCAGCGACAGACTTTTACAAGCGGATCGCTCTCGACTGCAGCGGCGCGCAAATCTGCGTCGACCTTTTCCTACTCAACTCGCAGTACACAGACCTGGCAACACTAAGTGAGCTACTTTCAATGACGAATGCCTAACACTTTTTTATTTCTATTTTTAAACCCACCTTATCCTGCTACAGACTTCCATCGTAGTCGGCGATGGATGAAGGCGTTTCTGGATCGCGATCTGTGATGTTTGGAGGTTTATGTGAACGAATGTGAGATAAATCATGATAATCGTGTAGCCTGACACGGCCCAAGATTAAAATGATCAGCATTGATAAATCAGAAAACAGTAGGAGACGAGATGTACTTCTAAGCAATTTGGTTGATTTCGCTCTGCTCCGCTTCATTGGCATTGAAGTCAAAGGCTCATCTATTACTTATCTAATATTTGCTTCAACAGGTGGTATGAGTAAATTCAGCGGCGGCACAGTATACCACATCCCTCTATTCAAAGCGAGTAGATCCTGGCAAGCGGAGCAACTCAACAAGATGTTCACGAGATACCTCACGAGGAAGATCGGCTTCGAGGCTGTGATGAGGGTGCGAGCTACTAGGTAACGTTGTTTCTTACTTACATGTGTGGCTCAGAACCCAAAGTGGATCTTGGTCGCCGAAACCCGCTAAATCTTACCTTGATTATACGCTGTTTTTCGCTAATAGTGGAGATCGGCCTCCTTATTCTATCCAGAGATATGTCTCGAGAATCGAGATTGCTTGTAATAATACAGGAATATCAAGTGGCTATACGAGTTCTAATGAATGGGATAATTGTCTTTCTAACCTAGAATCTAGGAACAATATACATAATACGTCCAAAAGTCAGAATTCATTATTGCTAACAGCTGTCCACTGCAGGATTAAAATGAAAAGGAAAGAGTGCAGCAGGTTCCCTTCAAAACTTAAAAACGCTATTCTACTATACAGGGCGTCCCACAGCTATTTATTTATTTATTTATTCAAGCTATGACACATGCAGGGAAAGTACCTTAGATATAGTAGATGGAACATTGTACTGAAAGAAGACATTATTTCATTTTAAAAACAATTTAAACTGCATTCATAGGTTTTTAAATAGTTCATGGGTGAACCGGGAATCGAACTCGTTACACGAGAAAAATATTTACCCTGTATATTTATCATAACGATCGAATGAGGCATAGCTGTGGAACGCCCTGTATAGTAGCATCGCGTTTTTAAAGGGAACCTGCTGCACGTAGTTTTGCTTCTCATTTCAATCTTGCAATAGACAGCTGTTAAAAACACGTCCATTTTATTAACCCTTTGTTTGTCCCCAGGGGTATATCTATCCACACGTTCCACGGCAACTTCTTCGTGCGCTCGACGGATCTGCTGTCGCTGCCCAACGTGTCGCCCGACGCCGGCTTCGGCATGCAGCTCGCCATCGACGAGTCGCTCAAGGACCTGCAGCATGTCTGCTTCCAGGCCGCGCTGCTCTATACCAGCAGTAAAGGTTAGACTAGGGAATTCTTCTTGATCGACCTTTTGTGATTGAAGAGAAGGTCGATTTCTTGATCGACCTTTTGTAATTCAATCAACTTGATGACTTCTGTGGCGTGGTGGGCGAGGGTCCGCCTGCACGTAGAAGGTTGGGTTCGATTCCGGCTCAGGGTAAATAATTGTAAGATCTGCAGATTCTGCAGTAATATATACTATATACTAATTTTAATTTAGAATTTTGATTTCTTAGCTTGGCGGCTTGGTGATGCTGTGTGGATTGTTCAGCATTATTTATATTTTATTTATTTATAAAACTAAAACTTAAAATAATAATAGCTCATTATCATTCATCAATCATTTCTTGGAATTGGGTGCAAAGTCTCAGATAGACAAGCAGATTTTCAGAGCTGTTAAGCTATTGGACTTTGACACATTAAACCTTTACACCATAATATCAGGCGGGCTATTCATAGGTTAGCATTCATATTATTATACATTATACTACCTTTAAACACGAACTAGCAGCCCGCCCCGGCTTCGCACGGGTATATTAAAGAATTTTAAGTTCTTACATACACACGTTAGATAAGGTAGTTTATTATTGAAGTTTTCATAGGGATCACTAACTTTAAAAATATTCTATAGCCTATGATTATCAATCTAATGATGATTTTTTTTCCAAAAAGGTCTAGCAGTTTCAGATCCTATTTATTTCAGACCACAAACAAACAATAAAACCTTTCCTTTTTAAAATTGTACCTTTACCTCCTTTACTTATATTGTACCTTTACCTCCTTTACATAGATAAAGAAAAACAGGTAGAACTTTATTTTTTGGCATTGACTTTTCTCTCGCACCGCTATATCGCCTACATCAGCCTACATCGCATGGTTCCAATCTTGAAGTTTTTATATTTTTTGACATTGAGTTTCCTCTCGCACCCCAGTAACGAATTGTGATGTCTATGACAATCCATAACTGACACTGGCGGCGGAGTCGTCGTAGCAAAAGCGGTGCCATAAAAAAAGAAGTTGAAGTTGAGTCACAGCAAAACTCAGCAAAAGCGAGCAGCGCAAAAAAAGAAGTTGATGTATATCGCTATGGTTTTATTATTGAAGTTTTTATACGGATCTCTAACTTTTTTGAAAATATTTTATAGCCTATGTTCATCACGAAAATTTTAGGATTCTTATGGTGGAAGAATTTTTGAAATTGGTCCAGTAGTTTCGGAGCCTATTCAATTCAAACAAACAAACAAACAAACAAACAAACAAACATACAAACAAACAAACAAACAAACAATCAAATCTTTCCTCTTTATAATATTAGTATAGATTACTGCGATTTCAACAGAAGGTTTGCTTTACTATATATATATGAAATACGTACAAACTTTAAAAAGGAGGAGATAATTAAATGTTGTAATGATTTTTTTGTACTGCCTAGCTGCAAGCTTTAGTAGGGCCTCATAAGCTTCCCTCTTACTTACTTACTTATGAACTTGAAGATTATATCAATAGCTAATTGTAGTATGCTTTCTTCTCTTGGTAAAAAGATGAGAGCTATGGGAGTTAATGTTTTATCGTTATTGTAAATAAAAGCTATTTTCCAATGCAGGTGAGCGACGGATACGAGTGCACACGATGTCGCTGCCCATCGCTACGACGCTGCCCGATGTTCTTCACTCTGCGGACACGCAATGTATTATAGGATTACTCAGTAAAATGGGTGAGTTTAACTAAAAAAATTATTTATTTATTTATTTACTAGCGGTCCGCACGGGCTTCGTATTCCGTATGAAAATGATTTTTTTTTTAAATACCCGTGGTATTAAAATTCATTTTTTTTAATACCCGTGGTATTTAAATAAAAAAATCAAAGTGCTTTATTTCCTTTATCAGACCTTACAGGACTCTTGGACACGTTACAAAATACAAGTTGCTTAAGTAATAAAAATGGGTAATAAAGTGATCACTTTCATTCATTGTTCACTTCAATCTTTTTAAGGTAAAGTAAAGAAGCGAACAAGAAACCTTTAAGTGTTAGCTTGTTAGTTTTCGAGTTGGAGCAAAACGCGTCCCAAACTTTTTTTTCATCTACATAATCAGATATTTTATAGTAAGCCTTTTTGCAAAGAATATTTTTGACAATCCGTTTGAAGTTATTTATAGATAATTTTTGCAGCTCATTTGGAGTTTTGTTGTAGAAGCGAATTTAAAAGATACATTAGTCTTTGAAAATATTCTATAGCCTATGTTTATCACTCGTGTAGAGTCCTCTACACGAGTGTACCAGGAAGGCAGCGGTGCGAGAGGAATGGCGCCGGATCGTGAGGCGTGCCACCACCCCTAATATGACGACCACGACCACTCTGCCAAGAGTTTAACGACTAAGAAGAAGATATCACAGAAAATGTAGGATTCAGTTGAAGAAGTCTGTTGAGGGAGTTGTTAATGTGAGCACGTTGTTTGTTTCCAGCGGTGGACCGCGCGTGCGGCGCGTCGCTGGGCGAGGCGCGCGAGGCGCTGACGCACGTGGCGGTGGAGGCGCTGGGCGCGCACCGGCTCGCGCACAGCCT